>PVIJ01009830.1:16476-64386 GCA_004024925.1 Scalopus aquaticus | reverse complement strand
AGGGTGAAGGATTTGCTCCCCCTCTATGCTTTGCCTCCCCCTCCCCTCTCCCTCCACCCTGTCCTTACCCTCCTCAGCACTGTCATTCTCCACTGTGCCAGCACCACCGGTCCTGGCCAGCAGGTGCCGCACAATGCCTTCTCTCTGTGCTTGGACCTTCAGGGCCTTAGTCAAATTCCCAGGTGTTGTTTTTTTTTTTTAATGAATGAATTACCATGGTTTTACATCTTTGTTAATATTTTAGCAATATAGGATTTCTCCCCTTAGTTGTGGTTATCCCAGCTCTCCCACCCTCAGACTCCAAGAGTCCTCCAGCAGGGTCCATTGTGCTCCCCCCACCTTCTCATCCCTGTCCCTCCTCCTCCCCCTCAGCTTCACCCAGCCCTCTTGGATGCTGCAGATCTATTATCAGTTTACACCGCTTGGATTTAAAGACTGTATTTGCATAACCCATTGTTTGGTTTCTATCTAGTCCACCTATAAGTGACACCATCAGGTATTCATCTTGCTCTTTATCTATCACCTTGGGAAATTATTTGCTAGAAGAACCAGGATAACTCTGCTTTTGAAATTGCATTCTAAGTGGATTGAAAGAAAGTCTGGCTTTCAAACTTGAGGACATGAGTAGAAAACAGACTGAGATATCCGGGTGACAAGATAACTAAGTTCAGGGCAAGTTATTATAGATTTATTGAAAGGAAACCTGATGAGATAAACTAAAGTTTTAATAGCAGATTTTGTTACAGGGCAGGGAGAGGGGCACCCCAGAACCCCCAAACTTGCCTGTTCTAAATAGTTTCTGCCATCTGCTGCATCAGGATAAAACATGTAAGACCTTAAGTGGAAAAGAAACTTTATTACAATTAGTGTGATAATGCAGAAAAGACAAAGAATATAGTTTCTAAACTAAGCACTCAGTTACCCACCACCTCGTGGGCAAAAGTCCACCCAAATGGGATTGGCCCAAGGCAAGGCCTGAAAGCCTGCCTTGAGACTAAAACACCTTTCGTCAGGGATCCATAGAAAAGGGTCAGAAACAGACAATTCTGTGAGGAAAAGAGCAAAATCAAAATTAAGATCAATGTTGCCATTGTCACCTCCGCACAGGTCTCTCACCCCCATCTGTCTCAATGAGTCCAGGCCAGTGGAGCTTCTTCACATGTCTCTCTCTCTGCTCCTTGTACCTCTTCTGGCTTGCCATCCTGCTTCAGTCCTTCTTCCTTTTTTTTTTTTCTCTCCTTCTCCAGCTTCTTATCTCTCCTGCTCAGTTCCGCCCTCCCTGTGGTGGGGCAGGGAACCTGGAACACTCCCCTTTTCCTGAGGACCACCTTCTTACACCAACACCTGAAAATAACCTAGTTGATTTTATGAAATTACCATAAACTGCATACCAGAATCTTAAAACAACACTAGAATAAAACAAACATTTTACTAGTTCTCTTTGTAAGTAAAGTTGTAAAAATTCAAATAAAATGTTCAGAAATCATGTGCATTGGTGTATAAAGTCTTTGTCTTCACAACAAAAGAGTTGATTCTAGAAAAATAAATAATATTACTATTAAGAAATCCACAGATTAAAAAAAAGACACCCGATCTATTGAAAAGCATTTGTTCATTCAACATACATTAAAAATTTTCTAATATGTTTTTTAAACTCACTATGATCAAAACTTTTAGAAAAACAAGATAGGAGGATGCTTCCTGAATATTATAAACACAACATATCTTGATTCAAGAACCAAACCAGAGTTAAATAGTAAACCCTGGAGGCATTCAACTTAAAGCCAAGAAAGAACAATGCTTCCTCTATCTCAGTGAGTTCTGGAAGTTCTGGACCATTTAGTTACAATAAAATGAGCTTTTACTCTCAAGTTGATACAAAAAATAGTTTCTGTATCTATGTATACATCACAGGTAATTTCCTTTTCAAATTTCACTACTTTCCCCTATTACTTAACATCATGTTTTTTTTTTCTCACAAAATTCATTTTATTTAATTCCAGCCAATTTACTGCATACAGAAATACAAATTGGAGAAATTCATGAGGTAAATATAACCAGGTATATTATATAACCACATATATCCAGGTATATATGTAACCATAATTCATGAGGTAATGTAACCAGAAAAGCTGGGCTGGCTACCTGTGGCTGCTGGAGGCCCATTGAACAAGACAGGAATTGAATCCATAACACACACTTTATTGTCAGAAAACCAGTGATATGAGAGAATGGGGATATTTTACCCCAAAAACCTGTTCTGATATTCATCTTAAGTCGGCCTTTTTCTAGTGAACTAAACAAAGACTTAACCATAAGCGAACCTCTCAGCACAATGGCCTATCACGTTTGGTGCCCTGGTCTTCCTCATGTTCCCAGAGTTTATTGTTGTCCCTGGTCATCTTGACTCAGGTACATCTTGTTTTCCTGGGCCTGGGAAAAACATCCTGTTTTCCTGATGGTGTCAATATCCAGGACTTTCTGAATACATCACTGGGACAGAAATTTCAGTTTTTTGTTTTTTTTAAGATTTTATTTGTATTTATACATACAAGCTGGGGTACAGGCCAGAGGCGTGGGACGGTGAGAGGGTTCACCAGGGACAGAGTGGGGCGCAGAACAGGCAGATCAGAAATACACTGCTGAGGGGAGCAGCGGGCAAGGCAGGAGAGGTCTGCCGCACCATGTGGGATTCTCCCCGGCCGGGCGTCGAACTCGCATCGCGCGTTGCCGACAGCTCCACAGTGCAGCGCTTAACCACTGCGCCACCAGGGAGGCCCAGAAATTTCAGTTCAAAACACGAGTTTTAATTCAAATGAAACAGATTATTAATTACATAGTTTTTGCATGTGGCCTATGCTGTGCTTATGTGCAGATTCCTATACTAGGCATGGAGCCCTTTCCTTTACCTCCTAAATCATGAGGCACATTTATATTAAATGAACTGTTTGCAAATACTAACTCCACAGTTCTTTGTTCAAATTTGAGTTTTAAAAACATTATGTATTGCAATATTTCTTGAATTTGCAGTATATTTTACAGAGCATAACAATTAAGAATGTTAATGTCAGTACCACTTTATTAGTTTTGTGATCAAAAAATAGTAAACATTATTTTAAAATATATACCTGAATATATTCTATATATAGTATATATTTACATATAGATTGTAACTCTAAATATGTGTCGAAAAAAATTTTACAGGTCTTCAACAAAGTTAAATCTATGTTCTATTTAGATTTGCCCAAAGAAAATCAAGGAATAGTGATTAATTACATGTTTTTGCAAGCTACCTAAAAAGTTCTTCCAATATACTTCTGACACATAAAAGATATCTTCCGTTATAGAATTTTCTGTAATCTGTACTGGTGTGTTCATCCACTTTTAAGTGTTTATGAACTGTAAGTATTTAAAGGAACCGAGTAGCATCACTAAAACTAAAATTTTCTACTAAATTCTTCCAAACTTTGGAAGATATCAATTTGTAGACTGTAATTCTGCATTCCATTCTTGGCAAAATTCATTCTGAAGTCAACTGCTTACAGCAATAGTGGCTTTGCTTAAGAAATTGTGAAATAAAATTGCACACTCATATCTATTTTCATGTATACATTTTACATCTTTAAAAGTATTAGAAAAGTATTTAAAAGTATTAGAATAATTACTAAGAATTATTCAGATGGTATCACTTCTTTATCATGCCCACCATGTCTTTATTTGTACATAATCTGTTCAATTTTCTCAGATCAGAAGTTCAGCTTTTGTTCACAAGGAAGGAATCGGAGTAATATTTATTATTTGAGAATATCATGTGAAAACATTATCCTATTTTAAAATATCATGTATTTTTGAAAAATATTTTAAAAGGTCGAGGTATTTAATTAACAAGCAGCCCAACTGATTCCCATCATTTTAACATTATTACTAGTAACAGTTAACAGTTATCGAATGCTCCCATATATTAGGCATGGAATACCTATCATATGTGCATGAATTCATTCATTTCTAACAAACACCTTTTTATTCTCAGCTTATAAAACTATAAATACAGCTAAGTGGCAGAAATAAGCTCTTGATATACAAGAGATATATCTGGCTGTAACACAATATGTAACCCCGCTGAGTCCAAAGTCCAGTAAAATGTAGCGCCCCCTGGAGGGGTTTGCTGTTGAAACCGAACAGCCCCAGGTAAACTACTAAGTTTGCATTTGGGGCGGAGTTTTTGAAAAGAAATTAAAGGGGCTGAAGGAGAAGGGGAATTGAGTCACCACGATGAAGGAATGAAAGAGGCAGTCACCACGATGTAGGAATAGAAGAAGCAGTCATCATAATGTAGGAAAAGAAGAAACATTTTTGGAATTTCCAGTGACTTTGGGGCCAGCGACTTTGTAAGCTTTGCAAGTAGCCGAGCGATGGAAACTGCTCCCAGTTTTGTCTTTACTGCAGCCGAGGGAAGAAGGCAGAGGCCCGAAGTGGGCACCTTCCTAAAATGCATGGGTGCAGTTTGATGGGCCGTCTGGCCACTGTAGTTGCTGTTTGCAGTGTTGTTGGCCTGGTGCTGTGCTGGGGCACGATGGCAGTTTTGGGATCATTTCCAGTCCTGTTCTGTGTCATCCTCTTGAGCTGGAACCTGGCTTACAGTCTGATTGTTGCACGTCTGCAGAAGTAGGAAGATGCCATTTTGGAATCGTGGCCTATTGTTTGGAAGAGGAGCTCCACATCAGCAGTGGTGGGAAGACGCATCTTTGTTACTTTTCTGGGACTTAAAGGACTGGACATTGTTTTAAGTAAGGTAAACGGCCATATGTTAACTTTAGTAATTCTTTGTTTTTCCCTGTTTGTTAAATTAATCCCATTGTTATTGTTCCCTAAGCCTGAGTAGTCTTGCAATTGTGCACGTGGGTGCAAAACCAATATAGTAATCGGTAAGCAATTGGGCCACTGCCTTCAGCAACTTTAAAGCTCCTCATTTGCCCTCTATCAAATACACTTAATGCTGTTATTCTGAGGCTCATGAAATGGCTTAAACTGAGCTTGGGTTCTACAACTAAGCAGAATGTAATCTGGGTCAAATCTCTATCACTATGTTCTTTTCTTCTATAGTAGTTTATTGGAGAAAGAAAATCCATAATCTTTTTAATATCAGAGACAGATAAAATATTTTAAACTTAAGAAATGGTAAATATTTAATCAAATTAACCCAGTTATTATTTTAATACTTGCTTTGTTATAAATATTGTTTACTTTTTAAATATTTGAGCATGGTAACAAAAGTGAAATAACAGCCGGATAGCTTTAGCATTGAGAGAAAGAAAACAAAATGCGTGGTATTTAATTGTCTTTATAAAACAAAATTATACTCTGTTCCTTATAAGTAAAACATACACACATTTTGTTTCTGTGAATTTTTTTTTAATCACATTGGGGAAAAGGAACTGGAAAAAATCTGAACACCAGGTGGCATTAAAGTGGTAGAAGTTGAATAATAGATGGTGAGCATTTTGAACAGGATTCCCAGAATCATATCATAATTAATTTGTCATCTATAATTAATTCTTCATTTTTCCATCTGTAAATGGAGACAATTGATCACCTTATTATCTTAAAGGAAATAACATAAATGAAATGTTTGTAAGTTCTGCTAAATATATGTAAGGTACTAGGTACAAACAATTGCAACCTCACTCTGTCCAGCACACTCTTTCTCCTTTCAGTACCTCTTACCAGGTCTCTAAAGAAGCACCAGATGGGTGTGTTTCAGCTTGTTTGCTCTTACATTCACCTTGTGGCTGCTTGGTGAGTGGCAGCCTACAGGCTAAGTGATAGTAAATAATGACAAATTGGCAAATAGAAAATTATTTGTTAATTCTCCCATAATTAGTTAATAAGTTCAAAAAACACCCATCAAAATCTTTAGATAGAATGGTTCTAAATTCATATGGAAGACTAAATGGGCAAGAACAGTTAAGCCAAATTTGAAAAATAAGAATAAAGAGTGGGAGAAAATATATTAGAAAGTTAGAGTTACACATATTGTGGTATTGTCATGAGTAAGCAAATGAATTAATGTAATAACTACAATGGGAAATCTAGATGCATACACACACATACAAACATATATGTATATAGAAGGAGCATAACAGAATGTCACATACACCTTGTATCTATATAAAGGTACTATTTTAAATCAGTGGAGAAAGAATTTAGTAAATAGCATTGAAGCAACTGGGTATCCATTAAAACCTATCACAGAGTCATAAAATTCAATCCATAAAATTTAAGCCATAGATCTAAACTTGCAAAATGAAATTATATATTATTAAAAGAAAATATTCTGGAGGTAGTAAAGGCTTTTAAATAAAATTTTTTAAAAACCCACAAAACCAAACCTAAACTAATTAATAAGATTGATTACATCAAAATAAGAAAATTCTGTACAATAAAAGGTCATGAACAAAGTTTAAAAAAACAAGTCTGAGAAAAGATTTTTGCAGCTAAAGAACATTGTATAAAAAACTCCTATAAATTATTTTTTCAATGACCTAATTGAAAAGGAAGACAATAAAAAAGCACTTTATAGAAGAAAAGTAAACAATCAATCAATCATGAAAAGATGCAAATATTCACTAATAATCAGAGAGATGCAAAGCAAAACAATTATCATGTCATTTTGCCCAAATGATCGACAAATATTAGAAAAGTTTTCTATAACTGTCAGTGAGAACCTGCAAAAAGGACACCCCTACTGTGACTCACTGCTGGTGAGTCGGCGAATTATTCAACAAACTATGTGATAGCTATATTATTTACAAGTGCAAAGAAACATAAAAGCATTTCTCAAAGCGTAATATAATAAAATCTTTAAACTTACTGAATATAAAGCATGTTGAAATATATACAGCATGATACTGTTTATATGAAACTTAGAAACACTAGAGATTTTCTGTGGAGGTGCATGGGCATAGTGTATATGCGTATGTATGCACCTACAAAAGGTTCTATTAGAAGCACACCAAACAATATGGGCTCACTTTTGGAAGAGAGATTGGGAGTAAGGTGCTGGTTAAGAAGGACTTTAGCCTTCCCTCTCATGTTTTAATAGGATGTATTATTAGTGTCACTGGAGACTTATTTATATAAAAAAAAAAGATGATTCATGTGGCAGATGGTGTTTTCCAAATATGGGTACAATATCTCCAATCATTCCTTCTCCTGGGAATGTGCTCTTACCAGCCCCATAAACTTTCTTTTTTTAAAAAAAGATTTAATTATCCATATAAGAACTGGGGTGTAAGCTAGAGGTGTGGTGGGGTGAGAGGATTCACCAGAGACAGAGTGGGGAGCAGAACAGGTGGACCTACTGTAATAGTCTGGTGAGGGGAGCAGCAGGAGAGACAGGAGAGGTCTGTTGCGCCATGTGGATTAGCTCCCTGGCCAAGGATCGAACTCATGCTGTAGTGGCTGGCGATAGCTTGATGATAGCGCTGAGCCTTTTTTTTTTAAAGTTTTATTTACTTTTACATACAAGCTGGGGTGCAGGCCAGAGGTGTGGGGCAGTAAGAGGGTTCACCAGAGACAGAGTGGGGAGCAGAACAGGCGGATCGACTGAAATACACTGCTGAGGCCAGGCAGGAGAGGTCTGCCAAGCCCCAGGCATTGAACTCTTGCACAGCAGCTGCCTGCAGCTCCACAGCGCTGCTGCCTTAACCCTTTGTGCCACCAGGGAGGCCCAAGAGCACTGAGACTTTAACCCCTACACCACCAGGGAAGCCCAGCCCCATCAACTTTCATTGTTGAGGGCACCCCAGAGCCCTCAAACCTGCCCGTTCTAAATAGGTTCTGCCATCCACCGCATCAGGACAAAACATATAAGACCTTAAGTGGAAAAGAAACTTCAATATAATTAGTGTATAATAAAAAAAAGACAAAGAACATAGTTCCTAAACTAAGCACCCAAAGTTAACCATCACCTCGTGGGCCAAAGTCCACCCAAATGGGATTTGCCCAAAGCAAGGCCCGAAAGCCTGCCACAAGTCTAAAACACCTTTTGGCAGGGACCCATAGAGAAGGGCCAGAAACAGCCAGACAATTCTGGGAGGAAAAAAACAAAATCAAAATCCAGATCAACGTTGCCATTGTCACCTCCACACGGGTCTCTCTCCCACACCTGTTTCAATCAGTCCAGGCCAGTGCAGCGTCTTCACATGTCTCTCTGCTCCTTGTGCTTCTTCTGGCTCTCCATCCTGCATCCTTCCTTCTTCTTTTTTTCTCTCTCTGTTTTTCATCTTCTTATCTCTCCTGCTCAGCTCCACCCTCTCTTGGGTGGGGCAGGGAAGCTAGGACACTCCCTTTTCCTGACAACCACCCTTTTATGTAACCACCATCCAACACTGCTCTGATTAATTAGCCCTTACAAAATCCTCTGAGGTGATACTGCTGGTACCCCCATTTTACAGAAGAGGAAGCAGAGGCTCATAAAGGAGTTACAAAATACAAGCAACCAGCAAAGAAAGGAAAAAAAGGAAATGTTATATTCAAATACTCAGTCTATCAATAATCAAGGAATAAAAATTAAAGCAAAGAAGTTAAAAGCATACTTATTAAATCTTAAAGCTAAAAAATGGATAATATTTATTGCTATAAAATATGTATACTCACTTTATGGAGGAAAGTACAAATTAGTATGATTTTTTTGGAAAGCAATTTGACATTTGTTTTCAAAACTGTGTATATCATGAATCATAATGCGCTTCAAATATTTTGACTTTCATCTACTTCTGGGAGTTTATCCTATAGATAGAATGAAAGATAAATAAAAAAGAATAAAAATATTCTCACACGAAAATTTTAATGCAACATTTTCTTTTTTTAATATATATTTTTATTGTTATTTATGTCTTTTACATTTTGTATTCCCCTTGCGTAGACCACCACCAATTCACCTGTGAGCCATCTCCATGGTCCCTTGTGTTCTTTTCTATTCCATTTTGTGCGATTTTCCTTCCCTCCCTCTGCCTCCTCCCCCCCCCACCCCCCCCACCCCCCGCTGATTGTCTCTTTCCTATTTGGTTTCCTTATAGTCCTGTTATAAGTGAAACCATTCGATATTTTTCTCTTTCTTTCCGGCTTATTTCACTGAGTATTATCCTCTCTAATTCCATCCATGTTGCTGCAAATTGCATGTGTTTATCTTCTTTCCATGCTGAATAGTATTCCATTGTGTATATGTACCACATCTTCTTGATCCAGTCATCTATTTTTGGACATCTGGGTTGCTTCCATACCTTTGCTATTGTGAACAGTGCTGCAATGAACATACGGGTGCATGTATCCTTTCGGATTAGTGTTTTTGTATCCTTTGGGTAGATTCCCGAAAGTGGTATTGCTGGGTCGTATGGAAGCTCCATGTTTAGCAGTTTGAGGAATCGCCATACAGCTTTCCATAGTGGCTGGACCAGTTCACATTCCCACCAGCAGTGTAGAAGAGTTCCTTTTTCTCCACATCCTTCCCAGCATTTGTTGTTGCCTGTATTTTTGATGTGTGCCATCCTCACAGGTGTGAGGTGGTATCTCATAGTGGTTTTGATTTGCATTTCCTTGATTATAAGTGATGTTGAGCATTTTTTCATGTATCTGTTGGCCATTTTAATGCAACATTTTCAAATAATTAGAAAAAAGTTTCTTTGTTTACCCTGGCTTTGTATATCCCCTACCGTCTTTGTTAACCTCTTTGAATGACTAATTGAAATGTACAATTATAAAAATTCAGAACACCATTTATTTATAGAAATTGTGTTAATAGATAAATTCCCATGAAAGAATAATAGTGGTGATTATGCAAGAATAATCATAACTTTGTGTGGGTTTTAAGGTCAACTTTATTTCCAAGATGCTTAGTGATGTCCTCATCCTGTTTAAAAATGTATTTTTAGAAGGGCAAAACTATTGTGATGGTGCTTGTCTCACAGTCAATATCTTTTCTAGATCATAGTCTCTGTCCTAACAGGGTAGACCAAGCAATCCCACCCTACATTCTATCTCAGATAGTTTCCTTCCTATCCCTGCCAGGGTATTACTAAAGTGATCTTTAAAGCACCCAAGGCTCCCAGGAGCTCACAGGCACTGCCCCCGTGCCCATGGCCAGGAGTAGGGCCTGGAATGCCCTGGTCTCTGCCCTGCGTGTCTGGCATTCTTCATCATCCAAGCCTATCTGCTAGCAGCTGAGGTCCTTGACAGTTGGTTAATCAGCCATGGGGTTTAAAGCCAAAGTCTACGGTTGAATTATTCTATTATCTAGATTGAGGATTAACACCACTATTGATTTGATATAGAAAATGGCTCAGAAATCCTCCTTGACAAGTTCTCTCCTTATCAAGAAACCACTCCAATCTCACCCACTTAGAATTCACAGTAAGTGCCTATATTAACTGAAATCATGTAGGTCCCAATCTGCCCACTCTGTCCACCCCCAAGAGACAAGTTAGTAACAACTCAAGTCTGCCTCCTCCCTACAACCCGTCCTCCTCCTGGGCTTGGGATGAATCTGACTTGAAGCTCATAAAACCCAGACCCCCTTTCATAATCCTTGGCACCTGAGATAACATGCTCCTATGTTTCACTGCTACCAGCCTCCAGCTCATTCCCTCCAGCCCACGGGAGAGCTTGAGGAGGTTTTACAGAAGCTACAGAACATTTTCAGTTTCCGAACCTCTACTTGGGGACACTCTCTTCCTTCTCCTCTAGAGTGACCAATGCATCCTGGTTTGAATGACACTTTTCCTTTAACATGGAGGAAACCTCTGCATCCCTAGCTACTTCCCCACCCAACCACACTCTTAATTGGCCATTGCACATAGTTTTGGAAGGTCTTAGCCCAAAAGTCATTTCTCAGAGCCCCCCCTCCTCCCTTACTCTCCCCCACTGCATTGCTAGTCTCTCTCATAATACTTTTCCTTCAGGGCACTTTTACTAATTACTGGTTTCCTCATTCACAACCAGTGATTGTCTGCCTTCTATGTGATATCATGTATTCTTGGCTATGGATAAAGCAGGAAATGACGTGGCCCAAGTCACTAACTTCACGGACCTTATATCTTGTGTAAGAGCCAGGGCTGATTATACCCATGCATAGCATGGTGTGGGGTGATCAGTGTGATGGGGAAAAATAAAATAATGGAGAGGAAGGAGGGTGTTGTGTTTACAGTTTTAGATAGGATGACTTGATCCTAAAAGATGAGGAAGTAAAACAAGTATTCCTGGGAAGGCCATGCTCCCACACAGATGAAACAGCATGTTGCAAAGACCATGAGCAGTGAGTATTAAGCTAAGTGGAAGAATCCAGACACAAAAGGTCACAACATGTATGATTCTGTCTGTGTGAAATATGCAGAATAAGTAAATCTGTAGAGACAGAAAGCAGATGGGTGATTTGTGGGGAGTGAGAGAAGTAACTGTTTAATGAGTGTGAGGTTCCCCTTTGGAGTGATGCAACTATTTTGGACCTAGGTACTACTGGTAGTTGTTCAACTCTGTTAATGTACTAAATGCCAATGTATTATTCACTTCAAAATGGTTTATTTTATGTTATGTGAATTTTACTCTCCCCAAAAATGTCAGTTACCTCTTACTACATAACAAATTATCTTAAATATAAACACAATAAACATTTATTACTTTACAGTGTTTGAGGTTCAGGAATCCAGGAGGGTAGAGGTGGGTGATTCTGGCTTAGTCTTTCATGAAGTTTCAGTTAAGAGGTCAGTGGGGCTGCAGTCATCTGAAGGCTTGATTGGGGATGGAGGATCCGAGGTGACTCCCTCACAAAGTGACAGCTGATAGGAAGCCTCCATTTCTTGCCACATACACTTTTGCTTATGGCTTCTTGTGTGTCTGCACAACATGGCAGCCACTCATCTCCAGAAGAGTGATCCACGAGAAGGCAGGGTGGAAGCCATGCCTTTCATGAACAAGCCTGGAAAGACCTACGCTGTAATTTACACAAGATTCCACTGGTTGCACAGGCAAGCACTATTCAGTATGGGGGGTCCTACACAAAGGCATGGATATCAGATGTAAGGATTGTTGGAGGGCATTAAAAGACTGGTCATAACACCCCTTTCTATGTTACACCAGGAGAAGTAGTGAATTAAAGCACCATTTTCTCAGCCTGTATTTGACCACCACAGTAGAGAAAGAAAGGCAAAACAATGGAAAGCTCTGCGTGTGAATGACATGTATCTTGGAACTGTGCAGAACGTGCCTGAGTATGCACATGACTGCCTCATGTGCATGTGTTATGATGAAAAACTACCTTGCAACAATTTCCTGGGAACCCAAATTTTCTTTGAGGCAAGACTGTCTTAAGTAACTGGAGTACTGGTCCTTGATTTTGAGATAAATAATTATATGGCATAACAAGGTGGTTACAAGGTAACTAGGGGCAAGTGTCTTGCTCCCTTCCTTTGTCTTCCAGTTTCCTTTCATGGGGTATTACATGTCAGCACAGCCTCCCTAAGACCTCCCAGGCCTGCTCTGTGATTTAAGTCCAGGGCCACTTCTCTTCCCTCTAGGAAATGTCAACTCTGCCAAAACTACCACTTGCAGAATCCAGAAGATCCTCCAACAGCACTGCAGGCTCTTGAGTCAGATCTAAAATCTTGCCCCAATCATTGCTGATGGGCACGTTCCTAAAAGTTAGCTAGAACAATAAAATTTTACCAAAAGTTTGACTTGGTATAACCCTCTTTGGACACACTGTTGTAGGAAAGTGAACCAAATTCTGGTCACATGTCATTTGGAGATATAAACAGTCCGACTTAGGTTTTTACTTGAAAAAAAAAATTAGTCGTAACAACTGTCAGATAATTAGATCTCATGCCACATTTTAGCCCCAACTATTCTATTGCATATGCTGCTACTTGGCACATAGATATTCATGCATCTTTATAGACAGTGTCAGCAAGTAAACTTCTTGTGCTCTCTCCATTCCGAAATAAAATAAATGTATTTCTGAAAGGGCTCTCCCACCACCTGCTGGTTGAATGAAAGATAATTATATATCAATGGAATTGGTTCCCACTACTTACTGACCCCTGAACTGGACTTTCAGCAGCTTTCCAGGTGTCGGACAAGCACCAAACCCCATCTTTGGGAGGGTAAGGGCAGCCATCGAGTGTGGAACACGGAAGACAGAGCTGAGACTGCAACCTGGAATCCAGACTTTCAGTTTGGTGCTTTTTCCAACATTCCATATTATCTTCTGAAAATTTTAAAATAAAAATGCCAAACTAGATATACCGTAACAATACAAGAGAATATTCTAGAGACTAGGATAGGAATTGCTTTGGATAAACTTGATCTGGTAGTTCTCTACCAGCGTCTTTTCAAGAAGTGTACATGACAAGGTTATAGAGCATACAAGTCCCTACTTCACGCCTTCCGGTAGCTCACTCTCACTCTCTATTTCTCTCTCCTCTCCTTCCCCATTCTTTGAAATAGGAGGATCAAGACATTTAAAACCCAAAAAAGAAAAACACCACATATTCAGTTTGTCTTCCTCTCCTTCCTCCCTGGGATTTTCAGTGAGAGGCTAGAGGTCTGATAATGAACACAGGAGTAAAACATTTGTAGAAATCCATTCTGTTGAAGCAGCATCTTGGGACATCTGCTGGGCAGTCTAGAGCTGCTGGATATCTGTTCCTGGGCGGCCTGACTCAGGAAAGTGGAGGAACCACAGTGAGGCTCAGAGAAGGTGTCATGGTATACGGACTCCACTGCTTCGACAAGAGCTGGCCTTCTGCACTTTCTGGGTAGTTTTTCTTCAATGTCTAACTCAAGACTTTTGAGGCTCTCAAAAGTCTGTTTGTCAGGAATGAATGACTTTTGCCCAAGAGTCTGCAGGAAGATAAACTAACATTGATCGAGAATATGCCCTGGGTTCAGGAAAAGGGAAATCCCACCCCAGGGTAGTACAGCCTTAGGAGGAGGATATGAGGCCTCATGGAGAGGAACTGGGCCAGCAACCTCACCACACAGGTCCCAACTCTGTCACTGATTTGTTGGACAACTTGAGGCCAAACATTCACTTATTTTTCTGAATTTCAGTTTCTCCTTTTCTGAAACAATCCAAACTCCCTCCTCCCAAAGTAGTTTACCACCTAAAATTGAACTTTGTTACTAATCTTCCCTTCTGATGTGTTCCAAGTGAATAAAACTAGGAGCTTAAAAAATAAATTAAAGAAAAAGATAAATGTGTATTATCTGTGGGGAAAGGAGGATCTTTGAGGCAGTGGTTCTTAAACATTTTTAGATATTTCCTTTGAAAAATTGGATTAAGAGTATAACTCTTCTCCCTGAGGGAAACAAACCTCATATGCAACCACAAATAAAGTTTTACTTAAGATTTCTGGGAACTCTTCTAGAACCATTTACAAGTGGTAGGTCTAGATAAGAACCCTTGTTTTAAGAAAAGCTCTTTAGTAAAGATTAACTTCATAAAGGATGATAACAGTGCCTAACAATATAGGTACACTGGGGAGCCTGGCAGCCTAGTTCCTTGGAATGAATTTCAGGAAAAAGCAAGGGCAATCAAGCCATGGAAGTTTGAGTAGAGATAATTTGCTCAGGGAAAACACAAGATGCACCAAGATAAGGTCTGCTAGAAGGCTGTGCCTCATCAGGAAATGCAGATTCAGAGGTGCTTATTTTGGAGAAAAGATTTGGGTCTGAGGTCCAGAGAGAACAAAAGAAAGGACAGAGACACCATCTAAGGAACCTGAACCAAAAAAAGGGAGCGGTTAAGAGGAGCAGAGTGGGGCCAAGGCAGTCGGTGTGCTGGAAGGCCAGACCCTGGGTCCCAGGCTGCACAGAGGAATACAGAGGAAAGGGGGCTGAGGGCATCCACAAGGGCAGAGAAAAGGGGCATGATGGCGGGCCTTGAAAACTGGCTGAGGAAGCAAATAAATATAATCTAACTGAATATAAGAAAATAAAATAAGTGGCATATAGATGGAGGAGGTCAGATATGCTATGTATCAGATTTTGTGGAACTAATAACAACCAAATCAAAAAAGAATGCCAAAAGGGTAGATTCCTAGGTGTGGAATCATTTATATGCAGAGAATAGAGAAACCAATTAAAAGGTCAAGAAAAAGACAAAACTAGCAAGCTAACCATAGATTTCGGGCATACAGCAAGAGAGAGGGAGGCAGAGGGGTCAAAAACAGGAGAGAGGAACACAAAGGAATATGATGTTGGTTCATGGGTGATATGGTGGTCCATGGGTGGCGGGAAAACTATGGAGACTACTACATATTAGGGGAGACACCAACTACACTACAAAAATGAACAAAGATGTAAGCAAATAAAATAAAAACAAAAAAGAATGCCAGAGAGGAGATGTTTTGTGGGTCAAAACAGCATGATTGATTTCTATTCTTCATCTGCTTTGGGATAGGGAAGAAATGTAAGTACGTACAGCAGGAGCAAAGCCTTACTGAGTACTGAAAATAAGACTTGATTGTGATGCTCACTGAGTTCTGGCAAAATTGGAAAGACGAATTCAACATCAGTACCATTACACGGATGAATATAGAAATTTGCGTTCCAGAACATAATTGGACAATGTAAAATAAGGTTGAGGAAGTTTTTACTTTACAGCGGGTAATAAGTACATTACAGAAAAATCAAAGGGTGTTTAGCAAACACCAAGCAGGACAAGGGATCCGGGCAAAGGAGTCTTATTCTTGCCAGAGACTCCAGGATGCAAGATAAAAGGCAAACAACTCTGCAGCTGCCTGGCTTTTAGTTTCCTTTTTCTACAGCCCCTTCTCTCAAAATCCAAAGACAAAAATATTAATGATGTTTCTCTGCTAACTTTATAACTGCTGTATAATCAATGTCTATTTAAAAGACCACTTTTCCTTGTACATACTCTGTTTAGATTCTAATTATCTTTCTCATTACATTCTTATTAAATACTTAATTCTATGATTTGCCATTAAATCCAGTTAATGTTTACTATGTCTTTACTATGTACCAGATACTGTTAAGTGCTCCATGAGATGCAGACATGAATAATATACCACCAGTGTTTAACTTATGTATTTTTGAGTGCCTACTCTGTGAGGTGCTGTTGTAAATACTGGACACTAGAGCTACAATAAAGAACAAAACAAAGTCTCTAACCTTATTGAATTTACAGTCTAGTGACATAAACGTGCAATTTCTTGACCTGATTAGATGATTACATAAGTAAATTTAAAACAATGCAGACCGTAAATAGCAAAGTAAGGTACATGGAGGGGGTTATGATATTTTGAAAGAAGAGGTCATTTTTGAGTGGTAGTGAAGGGAGGTTGGGGAATGAGGCATTGTTCAAATTTTTGGACTTGAAGAGTGGATAGAGGAAGTAGAGTAAGGAATCTTCAGGCAAAAAGCAAGGAATAAAGCTAGGAATTCAAGGGCTACATATGAGGAACAGAGAAAAGCCAGATTTGGTTAGCATCTTGGTACAAATTAGAAAGAAGCAGGAGATAGCGCTACAAAGGTCAGTGGGGAAAAATCATAAAAGTCCTCAGGTAACTTTTGAAAAGTGAAGTAGCAGGGCTCTACGAGTTTGTGGGATGGCTTCTGGAAGACAGAAGAGAATATGTAGGAGAAGAATAAATAAGTAAATAAAAGATGTGCTTTCCAAACTTTCTCGTGACCAAAGTTCCTTTCTTAATGAGACTTCATGGTTTGAATATATCGATTATTCTTTTGTGTACCTGGCTGTTGTTTACAGAACTACACAGTTTGAATATATGGCTAAATAGCTATTTATTAGGAAACTTAACATTTTAACAAGCACTTAAGAATGATAGCTATACCTTCATTTGATAGCAGACTCATTTATATGAATAAATTCATCTCAACATTATGTTATCACTTCCCAGAGACCCCAATAAGGTGAAAAGTGTGACCGAGGAGCCTAGTTGCACAGGCGGACATTGCAGGAGGGTCAGAGTTGGGTGACTGTCTGAGGGCATCGACCCCCTCTCATGCCAGGCACTGAGAAAGTGGAAACTTGGCAATTGAATTAGTTCACTTCCTGGCTTTCTGATTCCTTGGGGCCTGATTTGCACATCTCTTTTCCACTCCAGACACCATTTTGTTTGCACTCATACCTGAGATGTAGTTCTTGTTTAGATAGGTCCACGATTAGAAACTCACTTGATATCATCTGCTGGTTCTGTCTCTATGACACAACTGCCTATGACACCCTAGAGGGTGTGAAATGCTATCTCATTGGGGTTTGATTTTCATTTCCCTGATAATTAGTGTTGTTGAGCAACTTTTCAAGTACTTATTGGTCAATAGTTTATAGTCCTTGGGAAAAGGTATATTCAGTTTCTTTGCCTTTTTAAAAATCAGATTATTTGCTTTTTGTTATTGAGTTGCATGAATTCTTTATATTTTTTGACTGTTAACTCCTTATCAGATATTTGTGAATATTTTTGTTCATTTTGTTCATTTTGTTCATTGTGAATATTTTGTTCACCTTCAGATTCACTTTGTGAATTGTCTCCTTTGCTGTGCAGAAATTCTCTAGTAGCACTTGTTTATTTTAGCTACTATACTGTGCTTGTATTGTCTTATCCCAGAAACAATTGCCAAGACCAATGTCAAGGAATCTTTACCCCTATTTTCTTAAGAAGTTTTAGTTTCATGTCTTTCCTTTAGGCCTTTGATTCCCAAATGACTAACCAATCCTGAGAAAGAATTAAAAGCTGGAAGTATCACACTTCCAGATTTCAAAGAATATCTGTAACTATAGTAATCAAAACAATATGGAACTGGCCTAAAAATAGACACATAGACCAGTGGAACAGAATCAAGAGAACAGATTATAAACCAATGCTTATACACTCAACTAATCTTTGACAAGAGACCTAAGGCACATAAAGGGGAAAGGAAAGTCTCGTCAAAAAATGGTATTGGAAAAACTGGACAAACACATGTAAAAGATGAAAGTGAATCTTTTCATTCAATCAATCAATAGCGACTGAATACATGCTCTGTTCATGGTATTTTCAAAGTCCTGAGAGCAATGGAGATGAGCATGATATTATCTGAGCCCTGGGAGGAGACCTGATAGTCTTGAAAGCCCATCTACTTCACATTCCTCTTACCAATTAACATTAAGCCCTGTAAGGACTGAGCTGTCTACCCTCTCTCTTTGATCATTCCAGTGCCCAGGTTCATCCACATATATTTCATCTTCTGTGCAAATACCTGTTTGGTTCTGATCTTTTGGTATTTGATCCAGGTAATTTTGTCACCACCAGTCAAGGGCTTGAGAAAAATATAAAAATTTTTATGAAAAAGCCAGAATTAGTGCTTGATTTATCTTATAAAGTTGTGTCCTTTGTCTCAGGTGTTCCAGAAGGTTAGTCAAATGGTTCTTTATGGAAAAATCACCTTGAAATGGAATCTGGGAGGAAAGAAACGAACCATATAATGGGAACAAAAATATTAAAATATCAAGAATGCCAAGGTAAAATGAGGTCAGTTTGGTAAGTGGGTACAAGGCATTGCTAGAGATCAATCATGTGATTTTTTTTGGTTTGGATGAAGATCTGGTCCTTTGCTTTGCTGTCTAATCTTCTAGTCCCAATCTGTCTCTTTTGGCTTCATAAGGATTTTCCCAGCCACTTCCATTGTTAGTAAGAACTTTTCTGGAACTGAGAAGTAGAAACAGTGAACTTACTGATGTTGTATCAGAACAATTTTGCAGGATCTTCTGTTTGAAATTCTTACATTAGTTGTTAAGGTCATGCCAGTCCACAAAGCCTTATTCACTTGCCATGTTTGCCTTGGAACTAGTGAAATTATCAAGGTAGAAGGGAAATATTTAGAAGTAGTTAAAGAAAAAAGAACTGTGATTACATAAACGTAGTTTTTTTCCCTGCTGAATGGCATCCAGATTGTGGTTAACTGCCTCAGAGGCTTTTTCATGGCAATTGCTGGAAGGGGCAGGAATATATAAACCAGACGTAAAAAACAAACAGGATGTAGAAAATTCTATTATGTGTGCAGTTGCATGGGATCTGAGAAAGAGGCAATATGAAACACCTTGTAAGTATATTTTCTGATTTCAAATATATTTGATTATACTTTTGTAGCCAAAATAGCCAGAGAACAGTTCTCTTTCTTTCCATGAACTCCTCAAATTAAGCCCAAATTGAATTTTAAAATATTAATTTGACACATAACCTCTCTGTTGATAAATCCTGCTGTTCTGGAAAATCTAAGTGATGGTCTTTCCTGAAATAACAAATAAATTTCTTAAAAGATCAAGAATCTTTAGCTACATTATTTTTAGTTTCCTCTCTTCTAGATTTTTTTTATCACAATTTTCCAATGAAGGAAAGTTCGAGATATACTTCATACATGATGCTAACTCTCGGAATAGTTTATTAAAACAGTATTGCTATCGGGTTCTCATGAGTTTCCTTGATTAACCTCATTGTATTATGATTATTCTTAAGAGTAACTGTTTTCTTCTCCTGTGAAGCTGTATATCACTTTCGTGGTATCATTGAATGTGGAATATTGCATAAGTGGAGTGGAGATGAAAGGCTTTTCTTGTCAATTTCATGTTATGGTGTAAGTGTACTTGAGCAGAGTGAGCCGTATACAGACCAGATAATGAACTATGGGATGTAGAGAAAGGTTTACTGTTACATTTTCCATCTTATCCTATTTCTGTCCCCCTAATTATCTTTCACTAACTCTCTGATGTTTAAGATCCTCTTGACAGGCAAGGCAGGCCACACCACAAGAAAATGATCTATTGAAAATATCTCGAGAACAAATATTACTTGAGTAAAATATATCTTAAAAATTTGGAATAAATAAGTAGTTCATGATCTTTTCTTCTCAGACAGGATGGGAAGAATCTAGAGGAAAGGAGAACTGCAGGATACCAGGTCCCAGAGCAGGCAGAGAATTGGGAAGAGAGAGGAAAGTGAAGATAAAGAAGACCAATGACCTGAACACAACTTATTTTACAATTTAGCATAAGAAAGTCCTGCCTTATGTGTGTCAAGTGGCTGTGGGGATTATCTAATCATATTCCAGTGACTGACAGCACTCGGACAAACGGTGTCCTTGAGTGAATGATAAAGCTTTACCTCCTGAGTAGTCAGCATATCCCATATCAGCCACATTCAATGACAGTGTCCAGATGCACATGGGGTCCCAGGAACACAAAAGGCTGTGAATGTTATAGGTCATTTTAAGAAGGCTCCAACGCAGGAGTCCCTTTGCCTTCCAGGCTCTGAGCTCACCTGAAGTGAAGGCAACAAGAGTGCACTGACGTTTGTTTCTATTTCAGATTGCATCTTCCATCCTTCTGGTCTTGCTCCTAACTCCACCTCTAGCACTAACGGTGAGTGAGGGTGGAGGGAGTTTACTTGCCTAGTTCTCTTTTAGCAGAAATATTTCAAAGGTGATCATTCAAAGTAACCTCCCTCAAACTTCTTGTGAGTATTCATTTCAAACTATAAGATATGGGCAAAATAAGAACTCTAGACTTTCGATTCTTCTCACTACTGTTGGTTTTCTCCAGGACACCAGTGACAGCCGTCCTCTGGATGGCTTCATGGGGACTCAGAGCTTCCATGTCAATGCCTTCCGAGGTATGGTCAGCATCCGAGACAGCAATGTTTTGAGTGCATGGGATGGAATCTTGGACTACAAGAATGTAAGATGTGGAACACATTGATTACAATGCCAAAGACAGCCTTGTCTGCTCCAAAATTTAGCCTTATGCTTTTCCAGAGAGAAGAGGACACTGTCTACATTTGCCTTCTCTAGGTTTAGGCTCTCGATGGGAATACGTATCTCTAGGTAAGGGACCAGCTTTCCTGCAGTTGCGGTGACTTCTTTTGGAGCCAGCGACTGTAGGAGGAACTTCTCTGGTCTACAGGAATCCCACATTCCTTTGTCTTCGTGGGAGGTATTGACATTACATGACTCCTGCAGGTCTCTGGAAACAGAGCCATTTAAAGAAACATTTCTTATACCGGTATGTGCTATCTTAGCTATTTGGTCTTGGTCTCAGATTTCAACCCATTTATTCCTAAAAAATGATTTTTGAGATCTGGCCTCAACTTGCCCACCTAAGTAGTAAGACCTAACAGAAAGATGCAGGGCCGGGAAGCCCTTCCTGTGTCCTTGGTTTAGTTACCCCACACAAAAGCTCTATAACCAGAGATAACCCCTAGCTTCTGTATACCTGTTTAATCACCTGCAAAACAGCACCAATAGCTGCCTTTCCAACCTGAAAGGATTCTGAGGGGATTAAATGAAGTAAAATCCCACTGTGCCCAGAAGACCCTCTGCCACCCATCCCCTGCTGCATGGAAACCCCTCCTCCCACCTCCACACTGGACATCTCAGAACAGACACCTCAGCACAAGCTTTATCTCTGTTTTCACCTCTACTTCTTACTCTCTGTTCCTTAAACACCTTCTCCCTCACTCCTCACTCACTCCTGAATTCTCCCTGAATCTTACTAGAGGGCATGCAGTCCAATGATGCCTATCTTTATTTTAATCCATAGACACTTTTCTTCAAACAAAATATTCCACAAAATTCCATCATATGGAACATAAAGACAAAAGATCTACTCTGATGGGAGGAGAGAAACAGGCTCAGTCAGACTGGGCTGCTCTAATCCAAAGCTGAGAGAGGCCAATGACTGGCCTGGGGCGACAGGGAAATCAGTGGCAGAACCAGGGCAAGAATCTGAGTTGAGAGACTTGACCCAAGACTCCTAGTCACTCCATACATTCAGGGAGCTCGCTGTAGCCTGCTTGATGCTTTCCCTGTAGTAAGTGTCTCCCATGGTCCTTATGACAGCTTTGTGGGAAGAGGGGCTGTCATTACTGTTTTACAGATGGGGAAGCTGAGGGTCATGGAGCTGGCTGAGGACCATGACGCTGCTAAGTGGCAGAACAGGATTTTAAAGTCAGTCTGATTACCAGGCCTGACTCCCTGCCCACCCAGTCCTACCGGTTGGCTAGTGGTCTGCAAGCTGATGATTCTTTCCATGCCTGTAGTTGTGAACAGTGCTGCCTTGGGAGCATGAATAGTAAGTAGGTAGCAGGAGTCCACTAATACAGTGATTGAATGAATGACATGGTTCTGCTGTGTGCTTTAAGGGTCTCCTGGTGGCTAAACTGTTTAGCAAGATGGCCTGTGTCCTGGCCAGGATGGACCAAACTGCCTTCCCAACTTTGGATGACATTAGTAAGGCCCTGGGCCAGCAGGTAAGTGAGACCAGTTCAACTATGATGCCCTTCTAGACTGGTATTTCCAACTCTGCATCTTGGCCTTCTAAAACAATGCTGTATACACAAGGGAACTTCATGCTTATTCTTAATGCCCATGAAATTTCACCACAAAACAAAGAATCCTGAGTCTAGTCAGTGGCCCATTGATGGCAAATCATAATTAGATCAATGAAAATTCCATGCAATGACATAATTTTCATGTGTTCTGAATGTGTTTTGTTTTTTACTTTTTAAAAGGACAGGTTTATTAGGAAAAGGAGAAAAAGCAAGGCACCTGCATAGTCACAGGCAGCGTGAGAGCCCTCACTGAATGAGTCTGAACTACATATTAGTGTATTAAATCATTGAATATAAATATTAGGAGGCACCAATTGAGTATTTGCATTCTCAAGCCTTTTCTCCTCCCCCGAAAAAAACCCCCAAAACAGACACATGTATTTTCTTTCTATGGTTGAAAATACTCTCAAGACTGGTGAAGCTTTCTTCCTCACAGTGTCTTAAAGGATGAAGGTAATTAAATAATTAAAAAAATGCCTGGAAGTCCTTGGCAAATAATTGAAATCTGCTGCTGTTTTACTTAAGTAACCTGCCCAGAACACTGGGGAACATTGAACCTGAGGCAGGTGGGTCACTTATTCTTAGGGAAAAATATACTTCAAATGATAGAAAAATAAAGCAATTTATGAATTTTTTCCAAGAGCACTAGAAAGTATTCCACTTATGTGATTTGTAACACATAAAATCATAACATTCAAACAACAAATAATTTTAGAACTATTCTCTGCTAGCGTTAGAGTTGAAGAAAGCATTGGAGGTTAGAACTGTGAGAAATTAAGAAGGGTGAAAAGGGAGAAACAAAATATTGTACAAAAATGAGCAATGATGTAAGAAAATTAAAACGTTTAAAAATTAAAAAGAAGAAGGGTGAAAAGTCTATAGACTGAGTTACCAGGACACGGACCCACACATAGAAATTTTCTGGGGTGATGTCGTCACCTTGTGGCCAGATAGGATATTGCTGGTAGACCAAACTCAAGGGCAGGTTTGCATTCTAGCTATTTATGTAAATTAAATGGCCCACAGGCACTGTCACAGCCTTCCTGGATCCTGGGGCCCCTAGTACATTTCTTGTTTCTTTCTCCTTGCTGTATCTCCTCTATACACTCCACCTCTTGCAGGATTTAAAGCATTATCCACCCACTCGAGGCCTGACCTACACCGTTTTACCCAGCCGAGTCAAGAACTTAGCCCAGTATGGAATACCTGTCAAGGACATGTGCCGTGAGGTTCCTACCTACTTTGCCCATCAACGAAAAGAAGGTATATTAACAACTTCATTAGAAACCCAAGCCCATGTGGAGCCAAAATG
Organism: Scalopus aquaticus; assembly: GCA_004024925.1. Lineage (NCBI taxonomy): Eukaryota > Metazoa > Chordata > Mammalia > Eulipotyphla > Talpidae > Scalopus > Scalopus aquaticus. The sequence continues at coordinate 40,677 of PVIJ01009830.1, read as the reverse complement.
TGCAGTATGATTTTTAGGTTATTGGCAAATTCTAATGACAATTTTAAGGTCTATTTTATTTCTTTGCTAGTGGATTTAAAAATGGAGGCCAGGATATATTTCCTCCTAGTGGCAGAGATGAGAGTCTTAACTCCAAGATTCATTAAGATCAGAGGGGCAGAGTTAATTTAACTTTGCCAGAAGGTCAAGGGCAGTCATTTCATCAGTGGAACTTGACAATTGGTGGATGCCTCCTCTTAACCCAAACCTTCATTACCCTCTGCCTAAGAAGCACAGCACCTGGCACCCTACCAATACAGGCCCAATTTGGGGGGTCTTCACTGCCCTTCTTTCTCAAACTGCCCAAAGTTTAGAAAACAGGACCCTGATAGTGACAAACAACACACTAAAGGGAGATGTCAGTGATTGGTTACCCTGCTGGAGACCTGAGAAGGGCAGGGGATGGAAAGGAACTATCAGTGGTGACCAGCTTAGAAAGTTTCCAAATAAGACTTCAAATTCTCCCTGCTATTCCAGAATCTCTTCCCATTAAACCGTAGACAGTCACTTACATTTTAGTATAACTTAACCCAATGAACAAGGTCTCCTTATGATGGGAGAATCCAGCAGGGGAAAAGGGAGAACATGAGGGGTTGGGAAGTTAACAAGGATGATTAAAAGTCAGTAAAAGAAATAGAGAGGATGTGAGGCTAATTATTGCAACATAGGAAAGATGTTCCATTTTAGTCTCACATTCTCTTGTAATAGAGCTTCCTGAGGTGCTCAGTGTAGGTGCAACTCATTACATATCACTCTTAAAGTGATTAATGATCTTTTTTGTAAAATGCTTCTTTCTCTTTTAAAGGCATTGCACTGGCAATTGACCCTGATTCCTGCTTTGAAATACAACTTTTATCTTTCATGGGACTCTCCATCTGTGGTGAGATCCCTGGGCTCTGAACCTCCGGGTCAAACACAGGGAGAGTGAACCCACCTGGATGGGACTGCGGGCCTGAACCCAGCGTCCCTCTGCCGGTGGAAAACTGCTCACTTCAGTCCTCTACCTTCTTTGTTTCAACACACAATCTAGCTTTGTAATCTGGGAAAAAGTGGGTATACTTTCTCCCTCTGGGTTAGAACAATAAAGTTTCTTGCCTCACTGGTCTAGCATATGAGCCCTCCCTGCCTGTACTGTCCTTACTCAGGTTCGAGGTGCCCGCGTCACATGCACTCCAGAGCATACCCAAGAGAAGGCAAAGGAAAAGAAGCCTCCCCTAGAACATCCCATTTCTGAAGGTCTATCTTTGAAAAATCTCCTGAGGGATTTTGTAAATAACAAAAATACATTAGCCATGTATAGACTTACACTCAGGTTGGGGTCCCATCACATCTCCTGCCAATTCATTCTGAGATTCTATGGATGCCTGTTTACCATGGCAGCCCAAGCTGCTCCATGAAAATTCCTGTGAAATCATCCCTCCCATACCTCTCTTAGGAACTTGTCTAAACACCCTAGTATTAGCCCTCAGGCATTTCTTTCTGTTACAAATAAATTAGGGACCTGGTCTCTTAGCATTAGTTTTTCAACTGCCCATTCCTAGATTTGGGAAAGACAGAGTCACCCCAATTCACACCACAGAGAACATCCCTGGCTCCTCTTACCTTAGAAACAAGAACAAATGAGGAAGGGGTATTGTAGATACGCCCCCTCCAATACCAAAGTGGATTTTGAAGGTTGAAGCACTAAAATAAGGCAGGACTGGGGCAAGGGTGGGAGGGAGCTGGGGCAGGTTATACAGTAATGTGCATGAAGTCTGATGGTCCTGTTGACAAGGAAACTGCTGAGCACAAGCTCTGCTGATGGTGTAGCTTTCCTGGGTAGAATTATATGGTGCAGCTACCTACAGACATGAATGAAAGGTGACTGCATAGGAAAGGCCCAAGATAAACCTGTAACTGGGCTTCAGTTGGGCAGGCCAGAGGCTCTGAGTCCATGGACCAGGGCCCATGCAGCTTGATGAGGAGACACCAGGAAAATAAAGCATTTGCTCATAACACACCCAGGATGTGACAGCATCAGGTGTGCAGCATCAGGTGTGACAGACCAAGGTGTGGTCAGCCAGAGTCCCTGAGAAGACTACAAAACAGGGTCTGGGCCCCAGAGCCTGGCACGCTAAGTCCCCAGAGTGAAGTTACCATGGCTGTCAGTCTGTCCGGGACCTATATCTGCCTTCCCCTGACACCCAGCCTCCACCTTTGTCACAGCTCTGGAAACCAGTCCCTGTCTTTCCCGTGTACTTGAATCCCTGTTACAGTTTCCCAGGCTCCTCCTTCCAAGCCCACTGTGACGGTGTGGGGGCTGCTGCCTACTGACTTCTCTGATGCCAGTCTCTGCACCCCACCTCCTGGCCTTCTGAGCTTTGGCTGCTCATGAATTGCCCATCACCTCCAGCCTCCACAAAGCTCTCAGAACATTCTTGTTACTTACAGGAAACTTCAAGGACAACCCTCCACCGCCACCACTTCCTGCCATGTGCCCACTGAGCGTGCTTCCATCTGGTAGCATCCCTGCAGATACTCTGCCAGCTAGACTAGTTTCCTGACAGAAATTCTAGGTTCAAGGCCTGCTGACCCTTCATGAATGTCACACCAGCTGTCATCGACTGCATTCTGGTAGCTCTGACCTGAGACATAGCCAGCACAGTCCTTCCTGCCTTTCAGGACTTGTCAAAGTAGAATTTGGTCCTGTGGGTTATAAGCTTAATCAACTTGCATGCACCAGGACTTAGGTCCTTTAGGAGTAGGGCTTCAGAGTATAAAATTAAAAAAATGCCATTGACTGGGGTAGCTTATAACAACCATTTTTTTGACTGGGAAGTCCAAGATCAAGGCTCCGGCAGATTCAATGTCTCTTGAGAACTCTCATAGTCTTCCTACTGGATCCTCATATGCTGGGAGAGACAAGAGAGCCCTCTAGGGCCTACTTTACAAAGGTACTAATTCTATCACATTATGGATTAGATTTCAACATATGAATTTGGTGTGAGGGTCAGTCTATAGTACCCACTTATTGACTTCACCTAATTCAGTATTCGATGAAATTTATCACATTTGAGTCTAAAACCAGTGCTCTTGATCCTGAATGAAACATATTTCTGTTTATCAAGGTTACCAGCCACTGACACTAAAAACAGGCTGTGTCCTCACCTGTGATTAAAGAACTCACAATTCTTAGTTCATTGCAATAATTTTTTAGTCTCTCTGACTGTGCCTAAGAACTAGCTATGAATCAGTCCAGTGATCTTCCAAGCAGGGAAATCTTCTATTTTCCTTTTTGTTTATCCCTCTGTCTTGGGGTAGCTGTTATCATTGACTTCTGCTGACATCTCCAATGCTAGAGCTGAAAGAAGGGACCTGGGAACCCACAGCCCCCAGAACTTTTGGCTGAGCACACTCCGCCACTGAACACATGCCCCAGGCAAATGCTGCCCACTCTGCCATGGACTGGAGAGCCCCAGGGGGTCAGAGGAGCAGAAGCCTCTGGACTCAACACAGAAATAGAATGTGCTCCCCCTGTGTTAGTTCATACTATTGCTATTTATGCCTTGTGTCTTGCAGAAACTGTAATATTAAAAATGTTTTTCCTTTCTGTCCCTCCTGTTGTTTCTGCTGACAAGCCCCACCCATTACCCTGAAGTATGAGCCCACTGGGACTGGACAGGAGACAAATCTGAGCAAGAGATTCCCCTATGCTCTTTCCTTCCAGGAAGGGAGATTGTTGTTGGCTTCTCCCAGTTCCCTCTTTCCTGAGCTTAAAATCTCCCTTGGTTTATCCCTAATCCCCTGCAAACTTGCACTCAGTGGAATCACCCAGAAGTCCTTACATAAAATCTAAATACCACACAAACCACCCTCCAAGAAGTCTCTTAAGAGTCCTGCAAAACCTCCACCCTTGCCTTTCTCAGAAACCAGAGATTCAGGACAAAGGTCAAATTCCCTGGCATCCTTATTTAGAGAATGACACTCCATTGACACACTCCCCTTTGGGAGAAAGTCTTCCTCTCTGCACTCTCCCTTCTCCCCTAGATGGCAGCACTTCCAGCTCTACTCAAGGGTCCTGCTTCTCTGCAGCCTCTGGAAAGGACCAGCTGGCCTCAGGTCTGTGTGAGCGCATGTGAGTCAGCTGGCTCTCCAGCTGAGAGGGCAGCTGCCCTTTGTTTATTCTCTGGCTTCCTGCCCCTCCCTGAACTGAGTTTCGGGCCACACACTGTAAAGGCTGTGCTCTTTACTGTGTGTAATACCTCATTAAAATGTCCGTATATTTAAAAAGTTGAATACGAAGAAGACAACCAGTGTTCACTTAATCCTGCTTGGAATATGCCGCTTCTCCTCATTCTGATGCCTGCCTGGGTTGGAGGGTCGTACTCACACGTATCTGTATCTCAGGGTTATTCTTCTTGAGCCCTCTTTGGCCTGCTTTGCTTTCTTCCTTCCTTGTTTCTCCCTCCCCTACCCTCTCTTCCCTCCCCCCAACCCCTCCCTTCCTCCCTCCCTTTCCTTTCCTTCTATAGCATTTTTTATTGAGGTGACATTGGTTTACAACACTTTAGAGACAATTTGGGGGTATAGTTTCACACCTCTGTGAGTGTATTGCCTGCTTTTCACACAAGCAGTCCCCCAGCCATCCTTGTCGCTGCCCAGCACATCCCCTACACTCTCAGCCCCTGACCTGACCCCAGGTACCATGTGATGGGTCATGACCTTCAGTGCTGCGTGGGGCATCCAGTGCAGGGGCCAGCTTGTGTAATTCCGAGGACTGTTGCACACTGGATTTTGTATTCAGTTGTGTTTAAAATTTTTTAACATGCAAACATTTTAGTGAGGTATTATATGCAATAAAGTGTACACATTTTAAGTGCACAATCAATAAATTTTCACATATATATCCTGTAGCCATTACCCAGGTGAAGATATATAGTGCTCCTTCATTTCATGCCTGGACCACACCCTCCCCCAGCCCCAAACTGTCCCCAAGGGTTTAGGCAGGGACAGTAGTGAAATGTTCTGAGGTGCTCTTTGCAAAAAAACAGACAAACCCTAGTAGGACGCTTGGAGTGGGGGCCCACTTCAGACTGTCAGGGACTGGAAACTCCCCCTGGATTTTCCCTATTATGGCAATTAGTTCAGGCCAAACAAGAGAAAAGGCCCCCAAGAGTCATTCACAAGAGCACGAGATGATTGACCAGGTACGATGAACCTGAGACCATGCCCTTAGGGGTGTGGCAAAGGTAACTTTTCAGAGGAAGGTTAAGAAGTGGTAGTGGGCTGCTTCACTACAGGCAGCTAGGGGTATGTCCTTGGCGTGTAACATCAATGACCATATAGTAAGCAGGGGCCCAAGTTACATCCAGGGAATCCTTCCCTTGAGGTTAAAAGCATGCTGAGGAAATGGGATAAACACTTTACAGTAGGATAGACATAAGCTTCAAAACCCCAAGCAGCACTTGATTCAGTTCCTGTGTATGACCTGAGCACTTCATGTTAGAGTTGCTGCAACCTCACACATTTCTCCTTGACCTGAGGGAGCAAATGGGATGGCGTTTGAATAAAGAAAAGAAATGGCAGCACAAGCAGAGCTGGGCAGTGGGCTGCAAGCTATCAGGTTCTTATAGTACAAGTATGGGGATGTGGTGAACCTGAAATTTTCAGATGCGTTATTGTGTGAGAGAAGTAGAATCACTAGTGCTGGGGTGGGACCAGATCCTGGAACATGTAAGCTAATTCCTGTCTTTTTCTGGTGTATCGGTAGCAATGTTTTCATTTGCAAGCAAGGAGAACACAGTCACAGGGACTTAGTGACTGTATAATGTGAGTCCACGGGAAGAATTTTAGCTGATGCAGCGCTAGTATTCTAGCTCTTTCTTTCTTTCCTGAGCTTTTGTCTCTAAAATTGTTACCTGGTGGTCCCCACCTGGCAGATACATTTCCTGGCATTGGCATTATGTCCACATTAAAGGAAGGATAAATAAGAAAGGACAAAGGGCAGAGTGGTATACTGGCTGAGTATATCACTCTGTTAGGAAAGAAAGTTCTTTCTGGTATCCCCAATTAGATCTCACTGGCCAGACTTGAAGTCATATAGCCACCCGTAGACCAATAACATACTGAGAAACCCGGCATTACCTTATTTTCTTAAGGGAAACAGGATTGATTCCCAGGGGGCTTGCTTAGCCTTCATACAATTGATATTTTGTAACAGAAAATTCTTTGCCTTGGGAGAATATCCTCTGCATTATAGGATATTTACAAGCATATTTGGTGTCTACCTGTTAAATGCCAATAGTTTCCCTTCCAATTGTGATAACCAATCATGTCTCTAAACATCTCCAAATGTCTCTAGAGGAGGGAAGTAAAATCATACCCTAGTTGAAAACTACTAATTTAGACTAATTGTGATTAATGCCTTGGAAGTAAAATGGACAATATATTCCCTAACGATGAGGGATTTTTAGATCTTAAACAAACTGAGGTGAAAGAAGCGGACGGTGAGTAGTCAATTAGTTTTGTTGTTGTTTTGCCATGGGATATTAGAAAAATGATAAACAATAGATAAGTATTCCTTTCAAAGGTCTTTTGTTTTTTAGTTTTAGTTTCCACCAGATCTGGGTCACTCTCCAGTGTCTTCCAATGGATTTTTAAAATATTTTGCCCATGTTTATAATTATGCCAGTACAATTAGTCTGATATAAGCTACTTTATCATTATCATATGCTAGAAGCCTCAATATTTTTATTAGTTCGTCAATTTGAATTTATTATATTTGAGTGAACTAGTTATTAATTCAATCATTCTATTACACAAACAAACAATTTTCATAATGAAGTATTTCTTTGGACCCATACATTCTAATCCTGGGAGCTCCAAATAAACAAGTTATATTTAGTTTTACCTTAGATAGCAACTGAGTCTACAATGACATGTTATTTATTGTGAGGAACGAAACTTCATATGAAATAAAAACCCTGTCTACAAACCTCACCATGCTTCTTGCAAAAAGATTCCTTCAGCATACTCATATCCTGGATTGCCTTTCTCTAATCATGGTAGCCAGATCAGCTATTAGAATTTCCCTCATGCTTTGTTTTGTTCATTCCATATGTGTTCCACTATCCCAAAGGCCTCGGGAAGGTCTGTATTTGTGTATACAATGAATTACTAGAATTTATACCCCAATCAAAAAATATGAGTAGATGGATAAGAAAATAAGATCCAACTCTATGCTATCCACCAGAGACTTACTTTCAATTTAAGATATACATAGGTTGGAAGTAAAGGGGTAAAAAAATATATTCCCTGCAAATGGTAATCAAAAGATAATAGAGCTAGCTGTACTAACAGCAGATGAAATAGACTTTAAGCCAAAAACTGTTAAAAAAAACAAAGAAGGTCATTACATAATGATAAAAGGATCAATTCACCAGGAAGATACAATTATAGATACATGCACATCCAACATCAGTGCACCTAAATATAAAGTCAAATACTAACACATCTAAACGTAGAAATGGTAGCAATATAGTAATGGCAATATCCCACTTTCAAAAATGGAGAGATCATCCAGCCACAAAGTCAATAAGGAAACGAAGACTTCACCAACACTATATACCAAATGGACTTAACAGACAAAACAGAATATTGCACCCAAAGCAGCAGAATACACACTCATCTCCAGCATGCACAGAACATTTTCTAGGATAGATCACATTAGGCAAAAAGAATAATAATAATAATTACGAAGATTGATATCATTCCAAGTATCTTTTTCAACCACAATAGAATCAAACTAGAAATCAGTAACAAAGAACTCAAAACTCAAATACATGTAAAAAAAAATAACACACTCTTGAATAACCTTTAGGTCATTCAAAGGGAAATTAGAAAATACCTTGTGTCACATCAGCATCATGGAGGTATAAGGTGTCTCCTTTCTTTCTCCCCTATAATCTACAACTAATAAATCAACAACTTCAGCAAAGATTTCTCTGTTCATCCTGCCAAGACACCAGAGATAGCCACACATCTGTGTCTAAAAGTGGGTGGACTGGGTTTCATGAAGTCACACTCAAGTGAGGTACAACACAAGGGCTGGGTCGCAGCCAGATGGGCAGCAGTGAAATTGCATGCAGGACTACAACTTCTACCTCCCACTGCATGAATGATGCCACCCTCGAGGAAACTAATAGTGATAACTCAGGCCTGGGAGTCCAAGTAAGAGGAGCAGCAGATGGACTCCACACTCAAGCCAGACCACCCCTCAACTGTCCTCCTTTTCTTCTATTTATTGACATCTACTTACTAAGTCTCGGCACTATGAAGCTATCACCAACCACTGCAGTATGAGTCCAATCCCTGGCCAGGGAGCTGGCTTATATGGCACAGCAGACATCTCCTGTCCCACTGCTCCCCTCAGCAGTGTATTTCAGTAGATCCACCTGTTCTGCTTCCCACTCTGTCTCTGGTGAATCCTCTCACCCCTCTGCACCTCTGGCCTACACCCCAGCTCTTTTATGCATAAATAAATAAAATATTTTTTAAAAATGTTACATCTACTGTTCTGGTGAGCTAAAAGGCATTTTTAAAACATGTGAAGGACTCTCCAAGTTGGGGCTTTGTCAGAGGGGATAGTTTTCTTGTGAATGGTGAAGTTATTCAATCAGGGAGTGCCAAATCTTCCTTGCCCTGAAGGAAGCCATTCTTCCTGGGCCACGGTTCTACCCAGACTGAGCTTGTATGTTCGATGGACAGAGGGACAACTGGCCTAGTGGACAGATGCAAAGATGGAGATTTGAACCCTGCTTACCAATCTGTATGTGACCTGTCTACATGATCTGGGGGTTTTTCACACTCTATGCACTTTACTTGAAATCCCTGGCTATTTCTTTCCTTCCATATACTGACAAACATCACTTGGCTTCCTTTATATATGTAAAAAAGCAATCACTCAGATATCCGTAAATGTAGTGTTTATGTTTTACAACGAAATCTGGGAATTAGTTGGGATATTGAGAAAGAATTTAATTTGGCTGCTTAGTGGAAACCAAGAATGCATTTCTTTGAAATGATGAAAACAGTGGACTGATGCTTAAAAGTGAATGTCTGCGCAGACAGAAATTCCAAGGATGCCCAGCAGCCCTGCCTTGGCACAGGCTCCAGCACCGGCAGTATCTGAAAAAGGGGAAATTTTTCAAAGGAAGAACATTAAGAAATATATTATTAGAATTCAGCAATTCAATACCTTTCTGTAAATATCTCAACTAGTGGTTGTTCAAATGATTTCCTATTACCCAAGACATTCGAGGTACTGTATTGCTAAAAATAACATATTAGCTTTAAGAAGACCAACAATTCCCAGAAGTGCTGTGTAGCTCAATCCAGATGGATGCCGACATTCTGAATTGATGCCCTGCTTATGTGCCTTTATTGTAAGTACTCTCAATCTTACTAAAAGAAAAATATCATAATTTAAATTTTTTTCTAAGTGGTAGAAACGCAATAAATGCTAATTCTTCTCTTCTGTATCTACCTTCCACTATTCTGGGAAATTTCTTGTGTTGTATTCACCATCTGGGGTTCAGCCTCTTTTTCATTCTGGCTCTCCTGCCATGTTTAGAAATTGTGTAAACTGCCAGCAATAACTTCAGTGACACATCACTTGGATGAATCAGCACTTTAATTCCCTATGTATCAGTATATTTCATCTGCTCTTTCTTGGACCAGTTTTATACTATATTCTATGAATATTTTCTTCACTTAATTAGGCAGTAATTGGTAAATACACTTATATATATACAAAGTGTATAAAGTGATAGCTTGATGTATACATACATTGCAGAAGTAAGATCAAGATAACACCTCCATCTCCTCACGTAGTCAGCACAAGCAAGTTTAAAAAAATTTATTTTGGTGGTGAGAAAACTGGAGACTTGCTTTCAGCTATGTTTAAATACACGGTATGGTATTAATTAACTGTAGTCACCATGCTGTACATTAGACGCTCAGAACATATTCTTTTGTATGCCCCTTTTCCTATATCATCCCATTTCTGCCTCCCCTCAATCCCTGACAACCACTATTCTATTTCTTGAGATTATTTCTTAATGATTTCCTTCTTACCATCTCCAAAAGATGCTTTTCTAAGGACCCAGAAGACTTCTTTCCTACCTGAAATTCTTACATGTGAAAGGAAAAGAGAAATTTATCCTTTTTCTCTGGCACCCAAGAGTCTCTCTGTAGTTCACCATCTGTATTAACTCATCAGCTTCTCCACTAGACGATATGTTCCTTGGCAGGCAGAGTTTTATTCATTTCTATATATCCCTAACACTTAGCACAATTCTTATACATGATAGGCATCTCGTTTCCAAAGGAAACTGAATTGAGTCGTGTTTCACATTTATTTGTATTTTATACAATACCTCATAGTGTGCCCAGTACCTAGGAGCTTTAAAAAAAATGGTAAATGAATGATTTATGGGTACTCACGTGGCTTTGGCTTTTCAACCACTTCTGCCTTATACAGAGGTATATCTTTGCAGAGCTGCTTAATGGGTGACCCGAACAGGAACCAATCCACACTTGTGATCAGAGACTGAAGGGGGTTGTACTTGACCCAGGTGTATTTGCTGGAGGCCATGTTTTTCAGAGCCTAGATCAGATTACAGAGTGGGACAGGGTTTAAAAAACAGACAAAATAGGGCCTCCCTGGTGGTGCAACAGGTTAAGCGTAGCACTATAAAGTTATCTGCAGCCACTGCAGCATGAATTTGATACCCGGCCAGGGAACTTCCCATATGGCGCAGCAGACCTCTCCTGCCTCGCCCATTGCTTCCTTAAGCAGTGTATTTCAGTCAATTCTGCCTATTCTGCTCCCCACTCTGTCTCTGGTGAATCCTCTTACCACCCTACACCTCTGGCTTACACCCCAGCTTGTATGCATAAATAAATAAACCTTTAAAAAAAAGACAAAATATGGTGGACCTGATATAATAGAAACCCTCAAATTCTTATCTCATTAACATGAAATATTATATAAACATAATATTTTAAATTGTATCCACTTTTCTTTTTCATATTATTAAATAGATGGCAGTCAGGGATCTCAAGATGTCTGTCTGGTGACAATGAAACTCAGAAAGGGTGAGTCCCATGTAAAAGCAGCACAGATGGGAAATCATGGAAGAATAATGCCATCCCAGGTCCCTAACTTCATGCAATGTTTGTTATTCTCATTATACTGTATTTTTTTTACACCTTTGTGTTATTGAATATTATAATTTCACTCATTTTTCTGCCAATCACTAATTTTTAAAGTTCTGCTCTAAGAAAAAAGGTTATTCAGCCTGTTGTAAAAAGACATGAGAATTTATTATAAATTCTTATATTGGGGCTATATGGCAGAAATGAAGCTAACAGAAGTACTCCTGCACTCACAAATAGTGAAAATGAAGTTGAGAATACCATAACCAAGGTAAGTTATAATACTGTAACCTTCTCCCTGACCCTCTTCACTCCTCTATTTCTCCAGTATTCCTTGGCTCAATTGCAGACATTATTTGAGGGTATTCCAGGTTTACCTGCCTCTCGTAGATGTAACGTTTAAGTTGGTCCAGAGCAGGGATGGCTTTATGATCCATCTTCATGATGTAGCAGGCTCTCCGGGAGAGTATTCTGGATGCAATGTAGCCCTGAAGCAGCAAGAGCACCATTACTGCCCCACCCCAGGCCCTGGACAATATCTGAGCTATAAAAGAAAGCCTGAAGCATCCTGGAGTGATTGTGATGGCTTTTCAATCTGCAGTTCTTTCCATTCAAGTTCTTTTACTTAGTGTACTTATTTCTTCCCTTGTAATTTCTATCTCTTTGGAATTATGCCAATCCATGGTTAATATCCCATTGTATATGAGACCAGGGTTTACAGTTTTTTATTTGAAATATTGATAAGAAACAGCTCTCCATTTCTTTCTATTGATTTTGTTCTGCCTCTTCTTCAATTTGGAATAAATACAATATTCTTTAGAACTCTGCTTTTGTAATATATTAGTTATTAGTCATATTTAAATTCATTTTTTGATTATAAATAATTTTTAATAAGGCAGAAAAATAAATTTTAGAAAGATTTTATCCAAAATATTTTATTTAAATTTTATTTTATATATGTTTTACATCATTCTTCCTTTTTGTACAATGAAGTCACATTTAAATTTAAATTCACATTAAGTAAAATTGTAAATGTACTTCCTCTGTCACACATTTCAAGTGCCCTGTGACCACAAGTGACTGTAACTTCCTTCCTGGAAAAAGCAGATGCACATTTCCCCCATTGCAAATACTATTGGGTAGTGCTGTTTTAGAAACTCTCATAAATATACCCACACCAAGTCTCAACCCTACCCATACATATTTCACCTATTCTCACCTTTGCCACCATCTTCTCTCCATCCTTTATCCATCTCAAAACCAAGCTGGCTGGATGGAGATGGGTTGGAGGAGTGGGGTTTAGAAGAATGGAAGGTGAGGACCTTGGAATAAGAAAAAACCTAAGGCCATCTAATCTTCATGTAGAGTGGAATTTTCTTTACAGTATTCCAAATAATCAGAACTTAGAGGTTGTATATAATAGAAATCCTCTAGTTCTTATTTTTCAGTTCCCACAAATTACCACTTTCTAAAATTCAAAAATAGACTTAGGCTAAACCTGATGATACTGGAAGAGGTTTAAACCAAATCCTCACCACAAAGACTTTTTGAAGACATTTTGGGAATTTCCTTGACATGTGCTGAAAAATAATTTCAGTACAACTTCCTTTTAAACTTTAGTCTTTCAAAGACTTTATATTTTCAAATGTGTCATTGGACTCCCAATACTACTAAGGAGGGGCATGTGAGGAGGTTTCTATGAGAAAAGAAGAAGAAAAGTACATTCAGATGTCTAGTGAGAGGGATGATTGCTTATACCCACAGCGCATAGTTCTGTGCCTAGGCAAGAGAAGTCTCATAAATATTGTCATTGAAACAAATGGAAAAATGAACAAATGAATAAATGGATAAAGGATACATTTTCTGAGCAAGTTTCTGGGACATTGTTAAGTTGATAATTAAACAATAAGTAAACTTGAAAATAGTTTGGTGTTTTCAGCTAACATACTTCCCTTCTTACAGAAGTATGATATATGGTGTATCTTACACACATAGTTAAATAGGTAGAATTGTCAGGATTTCTGCTATTTTGTAATTGTTTGTTTCATGATTGTTCTTTTGTTACACATTTTTTTTTGCATTTGAAGCCCTGATTCATTTATTTATTCCTTTGAAAAATACTTTTTAAGTGACTGCCAGACATTACTTTCAGCTTCAGTTGTTCTCATTGGCACCTTCTAGGCCTATAGTAAGACAATATCATCATGATTCCAATTGCCACCTGAAAAGGTCAAACGATCTTTTATGTTTCCTATTTAGACTTTTTTGTGACTTTTTCTTAGACATATCTTTGTTTTCCAATCGATAGCTGGATTAATTAAAGGGGGGGGAAAGCACAACTAAGGAGGTTCTGACAGAATTGCAGAAAGATCTCAGAATTCAAAAGATGCCAAATGGCTACTGAGAAATCCAGTCTTGAAAAACAAAATTCTCTTGGTGCTTACATGTTTATAGTCAAAAATTGTGGTAGAAGAGCATGAGCCTGCGTGGATATTAATAACGGCGGTATTTTTTTCATTGTCAATTGTCATTGTCTCTTGAATACTGCCACCATTGTTAGCTGGGCTGATGATGTTATAGACCTAGATTGACAGCAAAGAAATCAGGCATTTCCATAAATTATATGCATTTGAAAACAACCCTCCCAGCAAAATAAAATCTTTCACTTGCTATGAACAAGAGAATGTAGCTTGAAACTCCTACTCTGAATCCATACCAAAGGTCCATGCTAAAATAAGGATGCAAATCTCTTTCTCACAGTTTACTATATCATATTTGGAAGAAGTAATGACATCACAAGAGAAATGAGATTGACCTCCTTTTAAGCAAAAGGTTATAATTTTTAAGTTATTGCAGTTGGAAAGCAATAGCCAACCTCATTATTTCCATTATTAGTTATTTCTGAGATTCTATCCCAAAAGGGTCATATAGACTTTCTACTATTCTTCAAATTATCGTGTATCTTCCATTTCCTCTCCCAACATCTCTAAGATATAGTTCATAATAAATCAACTCACCTCATATCCATGAGATTGTGTCCCCAAAATGCCCAGCACCACCAGAAATGCCACCTGAAAAACAGACAGTCACTTCCATCCCCAATGGATAGTCATTGAAGGTAAAGACATGAGAGCACAATGGACAAATATCTCAGGAAATGTATACCTAGACACATTGGTGGGTGGTCATGGATAGTTATTTTCAAAATAGAAAACATACGCATTCAATCATTTGATTGGCATTTATTTAGGCCATCTTATTTGTCAGACACCTTCACAACCTAATTTCCAACCCTTTCCAATATCATAATCTTCAAGATAGCATGTGTTCTTACACCAGTGAAATTTGGGCCAGATAATCAAAAGGGAAAGGGTCTTTTTACTATGGGTTTACCCTGGTATGGTTCACACTGACTTTGGATTTTAAGATTGCAGGTGTCAAGTGTGTCCTCTGATAAATACATAAAAATTCCTCGAGACTAAGAGGTTTAAACAGATTTAAATTGGACTCATGGACAACATATACAATGGATTTCAAAGGGAATCTATGAAAGTATTATTCTTGGGACATAATTAACTTTGGAGACTGACACTGTAATTTGGAGGTACAGAAATTTTTTCCAGAATGATCACTTTGAAAAAGGTCATGTCCATATCTATGACACTTGCAAACTCTTATCAAGACTGAAACCCAACCTGATATCAATGAAGTTCATTAGTCAATAATAAAAATTGACTGCTTGGTCATTCTCAAATTTTACCACAATTGTTCATGTAAGTGGATATATTTCAAGAACGAACCCCACATTTGATGGCTTGGAAAAATTACAGTGCTCACATGCTTCATACTTGTCATTTATAGAATGGGATACTACTATTTAGGTCATAGAGCTATTAAAGTGAATAGATACGATTACTCAGGGAAATGTTAAGCATAGAACCTCGTATGCACGTGGGAAATGACAGATGCTATTGTTATTAGTATTACAACCATTAATATTGTTGTTTTTAAGTTACCACTTTTCTTTTAGATAGTAAATGCAATTGTCCTAAAATGCCTACTTTCCCTCCAAAGCTCATTAAAAGAATTATTATTTTTAAATCTTGCATATTTCCAATTATTTTTTTCATAAACATCTCAAAAAAAACAGTGGACAAATACATATTCAACAATATTCCTGCTGAATACAGCATTAATTCAATCAAAGTTTAGAAACATGTACAGTGTTTTTTTAAGATCCCTGAAATCCAAGACATATTGGATATAAATATTCTTTGCAAGCAGTCACCACAGAAGTAATAAGAAACATAAACAAATACTCACAAGGATTTTCATTTTTCCTGAAGGGAAGTAGGTGCTGGAGCAAGTGAGGCTGCCTGGTATAGCTGCTACCCTTTATACTGGCTTCAAGATGTAGAAATCGCTTTCCAGAATGATCAGTTTGGGAAAGGCCATGTCCGTATCTCTGACACACCCTAGCAAACTCCTTTATCAGGATTAAGACTCAACTACTTACCTTGATATCAATGAAGTTCATTAGTCAATAATGAAAATTCACCATTTGGTCACTCTGTAAATATTCCTTACTTATCTATTCTATGTTATATTTGAGATTTCAACTTCCACCCTTTAAAAATATTGCAAGGTGCTAGTGCTACACAAACATCATATAAAACCATCGGAAATATTTCTCCCCCTACCTGGAGTAAGACCTGAGTTGGGCCCCCCATTCAATGACTTATCCCTGCCCTGCTCGGTGAAGTCTTCCACGTAAAGAAATGACGTGAGTGTGGAAACAAGGACAGTGCCTGGGCCTGCTTTGAGAGCAGTCTGATGACATTTTGTACCTCTTCTTTAGAGTTGCTGTCAATTATCAGAGAATCCTGAGGAACAAGACTTAGAGAGCACCCATCCAATTACCAGAGTTAACTGAACTTTTACATTAAGTCTTGCCCTAAACTCCATGAAAAGGCTGCATTATGTATCTCTAGTTATCATGAGGTGCTTTGAGAGATTCTCTGATTTTAAAAAAGAGAGCGAGAACAAAGTTTAATTCACATAATTTTTAGAACACACAATTAGAAATGGTTAGCTAGTGTTAGGGTGAGGTCATGAACTCAGGAGTTAAGAAAACGCAAAAATAATCAGTAAGTTACAAAAATTATTAAATATTGAGAATCACTACAGTAAGCAAAGAAATCACATAAATGATATCCTTGGTCTACATTTGGAATGATTTCCTAACTAGCAGCTTTTTTTAAAAAAAATCAGGCTTTTAAAAAGCAAACATTTGGGCAATTGGGGAGTTACCTAATTCACTGAAATTTCCCTACTGTGGCTTGTCAGCTGGGGCAGATGTAAAATGTGCTACTTTATTAAATCTTTCTGTGATAGCAGCAGCAAGGATTACAATTTTGTAGTACTTCTGCAAATTTTCTCCCTTATCTGGCCCCAAAGTCTGAAAAGATCCAGCTAGCTCCTACATCTATAGACATGAGGGCAGAGTATTACACCCTACTCTTTAATTTATTATCCTCCTATCCCCGTATGTTCTTCTATGTCTGTAAGTGTAGAGATAATTGTGAATGGCATTTATGGAGCACTTAATATTTTCTAAGCACTTTGCATATATTAATTCATATGAGTCGCATAGTAGTCCCATAGGTTACCTTCTCCCCATGTCTTGTTTTACAGATAGGAAAACTAAGATGCACTCTTAGTTTACAGAGCTTCAGTGTAACTCTTCAGTATTACAACGCTTCTAAAGTCAGGAGTTGAGATTAGAACCCAATCTGATACTAGTAACTATACTCCTAACCGAATATACTACAGCCCTCTGATGAGTGTGACTTCTTGCCTTTTGAGATAGGAGAATTAGCAAGGAGGCTTCTGCTCCCAGAATGATCTTTAACCAAAAGATAACTTGGAAATCATCAGACATACCCACAACTCAAGGATGGAAACTTTAAAATAGGGGAAATTTGCTTTCAAAGTTGCTATACTGCCCAGCTCCCCCCTTGGGGGGCGGTGAAATCACTGTGGGAGGCCTCATTTTGGCCGTACCCCAACCTTGGACACTGATGCAGTAGGTCTGAGGAGGACAGGTACATGGGTTTTAAACTTTCATGATTGTTTCTCATTGAAAAAGTTGTTTCAAGTCCTGCCCAACACCCTTAGGAGGAAATAGACTCAAATAGGCTCAAATATACTTAGGTCATAAACATACTTAGTGGTAAAGGTAAGACTATCTCCCCAAGCCTTCTGGTTCTGAGTCCTATGTTCTTTAGTTAATAAAGCATTGAAACCTTCTTCTACAGTTGTGCTTTTGTATGTAACTGTATATAATGCTTGTGGGTGCATGCTTTATGCAGTTTACAGCAATGTTCTGGAATATGCAAATTTATCCTAGAGAATTGTGCCTTTTATTTTAATGTAATGTGTCCCACTTGGTCTCAATTCATGTTTTTGCTTCTGTTTCCTTTCTTGTGGAATTATTTGGATGATACACTTCTTTGATCCTTTTACTTTCAAATTCTCTATGTGGTATCATTTTCATTTATTTTTCAGACTCACTGGGGTTATAAATGACAAAATTGAAAGATATTTAACATAGTCATCATGGTGATTTGATACCCATATACATTGTGAAAAGATTTCGCTATCAAACCAATTAACATATCCATCATCTCACTTCGGTTTGTCTATATGCATGTACAAATTTGTGAGAAACTCAAGTTCTACTCTCTACCAACTTTTATTTTGCAATACAGTGTTATCAACTATATTTACCATGTTTTATATCAGTTCTGCAGACCTTATTGATCTTGTAGCTGAACGTTTGCACCAATTTACTAACCTCTCCCTATTCCACACCCCTGGTGCCACTCCTCAACCCTTGGCAACCACAATCTTTCTGCTTTGATGAATTTGACTTTTTAAAATTCTGCATGTAAGTGGCACCATGCAATATTTGTCTTTCTGTCTGGCTTACTTTACCTAACATAATGCCCTCGGGTTTCACCCATGTTTTTTGCAAATGGCAGGATTTTCTTCTTTCTCATAACTACATAATATTACAGTGTTACATCTCCTTTAATCATTTATCTGTTGACATGTAATTAGATTGTTTCCTTATCTTGACTACTGTGAATAATGCAGTTATTTGGTTTTATTTTAAATACTTCTTTTGCAAGAAACATTGTAGTAGGTTTCATTTGTTGTTTTGTCTGAAAGAATCTCTTAGTATTACCTGTATTTTTTTTGTGACTACTACTATTCTT
The DNA here is from genome assembly GCA_004024925.1 of Scalopus aquaticus. NCBI lineage: Eukaryota > Metazoa > Chordata > Mammalia > Eulipotyphla > Talpidae > Scalopus > Scalopus aquaticus. The sequence goes on along the minus strand of PVIJ01009830.1, from coordinate 22,162 downwards.
CAGATTGATTTCTATTCTCTTATTTTATTGTATATTTGCTGCTATCTCTCTTTGCATTTCTTCCTATTTCTGTCTGCCTTTTTTATTGATAAAGATTGTATGTTCTTTTATCTCCCCTTCTCTCTCTTTGGAAGAGTTTTATTTTTTATAAATTAATTCTAACTTTGAAATTTTAGCATGCATAATTATTAATATTTCTTACAACTCCTAAAGGTATATATTTTGATCTTCTCAATGAAAATAGGGAACTCAGTACCCCTCAATTAATTATTAAGCATCTTTTCTAGCTTCATATTGTTATATTTGTGTGGAGTCTCACTTTTCCCTATAAAAATAGCACAAAAATTGTTGTTTACTATAAATATGCAATTAAATGTATTCAAATATTCTATTTCTGTACTAATTTTTTTACATCCCCCAAACTTTTTTTTTTCTTTTGCTAAAATATATCTTTAATAGTTCTCTTATTGGGATCTGATGGATGGGTTGCTGGTTTGGGTTTTTGTTTGTTAGTTTATTTGGTCTTTTATGTTTGAAAATGTATTTTCTCCTTATTTTTAGGTAGTAGTTGCAGGTTGATGATTATTTTCCTTCCAGCACTTTAAAGATAATACTCCATTATCTTTGGCATCCACTGTTGTCTATGTGAAGCCTGATGGTAGGATTATGATTATTTCTAACTTGTTTTTTTCACAGTAAAATGTTGTTTTATTTCTATTTTCTTATTATTTCTCATTCGTTTTTACAGATAAAATACCCTCATTTATATTGTGGAATGACTTAAAACGTCCCTACTTAATGTGTTTTTTTCACTATTCTATTCTTGAAAACAAATAGTAAATAAATTCCCAACTAATGATTTGGTTAGTTGCCTTTCCTTATCTCTTTTAAACCCATTTTAGCTCTTAACTTTTTTATTGTTAGACCTAATCCTCTGTTTTTTTTTATTTCTCTCTTGCTTTTCCTCCTTTCCTCCTTCTCCCATCAATACTACTCTCTCCTTTCTCCTTCCCCTTTCCTCTTTCATCTTTCTGTCTACATTGTACTTATATCCAAAGACTTTTAAAATTTTCCACCAACTATAAGATAAGATTGAAAACTCTTAGCTTTCCATTTAACTCATTCTATAGTCTTATTCCAAACCAACCGCACCAACTGATACATATGGGGAAGTATTCTAAATGAAGGAATGAAGAAGTGGTCATAAACAGCAAGAGTTTTTACTTGCTTTTTTTTTTTAAGAGTTTTTAATTTTATTATCATTTGCTACAAGAATCACTCAAATCATATAATCATACTTTTCAGTACTTTCCTACCATATCCTCGACTCCCCAACTTTCCTCATGTTAGTTTCCTTCTATGCTGCCTTTATCTATTTTGTCTTTCTTCCTTCTTTATCTTCTTCTCTCTTTTGTTTTCCTTTTTCCTTCTAAATGCCTACCTTCCTTATGAAAATTATCAGGAAAATATCCTGAAAGAGAGAAATTTAAATTAGACCTAAAGAGTCTAATTCTCTCAGAGAATTTTCAAAAATAAAGCATAAACCACTATTGGAAGATAGTAAATATTAAGTACCAGAAGAGAAGAACATGTAAAATGATGTGACATTACAAAATACAAACTGTATTGGCCACATCTATCAATGATAAACAAAAACATGTATTCCCTATTGTTTACTATATTATATAAATAATCACTCCTTTCCTTTAATAACACAAATTCTACTTAAAGTCTTTGCTTTAATTATTCTATGTTCACATTAGGCAATAGTATAGTCCTGCCTCCGCTCCCTTACTCTCCCAAGTTCCATTTTGGTATGTTGTTAGGTGACCGTTATCTTTTTAACTTGTATATTTAGATCATTCACATTTAAATGATTATTTATATAGTTGGATTAATATCTAACATTTTCAACTACTAGTCAAACAGGATAGGTAACTATTTTGTAACTACTTTGCTTTTACACTTGATTTTTATTTCTTTGTGTTTGCCTCAACAATTGTTTTAGTGCAATTTTAGGTTAACAGAGTATCAAAATACAAGAAGCAAAAACTGATAGAATTACAATGAGATATGGAACAACATGGTATTCTAGCTAGAGATTCCAAAAACACTTCTTTCAGTAGTTGAAGTATCAATCAGGCATAATATCAGTAAGGACATGGTTGAACTCAACAGTGCCATCATTTAATTGAATCTAATTGACACAGAATATCTCATTCAGTAACAGCAGAGTATACATTGTTCTCAAGATCATATGGAATGTTCACCATGATAGGGAACATTCTGAGTCACAAAACACACTAACAATTTGTAAGAAAGGGGTCTTCAGACACTCAGGAAAGCAGGGACTGGCACACTTGACACAGAGGCCAGGGAGGAAGGAAAGTTTCATGTTACTATTGGTATCTTGAGCTCTGTGAGAGCAAATTATAGATTCTTGATAAGTGGAATAATTCTAACAATTTTTCTCGATCTGATTGTAAATGAGATATTTTAGAGCACTAATGGTAAATCTAAGAGTGTTGAGAATGTTAGAAGTTGGTTTCCTCAGTCACTGAAACCCTAGTTCACCACTTGACATTGCTGTCAAACTCTGCTCTAGATGAGTGGCCTGATCCTTCATCCCAACTTGTCCATGTCCAGGCAGCACCACAGGGCACAAGTAACAGTGCACTTTCTCATGAAGCCTTTATAATTCTTCCAACTTAGAGAGCTAACACTTCTCTGAATGTTTTGTCTTTACTGCTCCCTTGGAGAATCTACAAGATAAAAGGAAAGGGTACATGCTTCAGGATTACATGAAAACATTATTATATTCTTACCTGCCATCTGACCTTTGCAAACACTCTTGGAAACTTATCTTCTTACCTTACCTTGCAGTATCCATGCTATGTGTGTCTTGTCTCCCATCAGGGCCAGCTACATAATTGTCAAAGCCCATTACAAAATGAAAATACCATACTTCTTGCTCAAAAAGCTGCAACAGAGCCTTTCCTTTCTTTCATAATTTCTTTTTCTTTCAAACTTTGATGGTATTTTTAATTTGCTATTTAATATCACAGTCCAGTGAACATGAGCATATTTTCAAGGTAAATGGAAATACTCAAAAGTACTGGGGCCCCAACCAGTGTCCACATTTGACCCTTCCTGCACTTGCATCCAGTTACCATCAATGGAGAGAGTTGTGGGTGGAAGAGAAGGAAGTAGGGAGGGGTAGGAGCAGGGACAACACATGAACCAAGGCTCCAAGTCCCCAGTACATGTTCGACTGCCCTAATGGACTCACTTACAAAACAAATTAAAAAATGGAATCATTAAGAATTTCAAGATGAAGAACACCATATCAATTTCTGCACTAGTATGAGGCAGCTCTCCTGCCTGTCTATGACTATGCAGGTGCTTCTCTTTCTTTCTCCTTTGCCTAATAAACTTGTCCTTTTAAAAATGGAGAAAAAAAAAAGAATTTCAAGTTAGTAACCACAAAGAATTAAACCGAAGTATGGGGATCTTTCCTTAGAATGAATCCCATGTGACTCTACTGGCCACTGCCCATAAAGCCAGTCTTGCCTCTCATGTAGATTTCAGGGTTTTAGAGAATGAGCACTGGTTGGTTTTTATGTTTGAGTTTCATGTAGAAGTTGTGCTTAACTGGGGCACTGCATTAGCTAGAGCATAATGAGTTGTTGTTAATTGATTATTTTTCAATATGAATAAATAAATAAAGTGTCATAGGCCTGTTGATCCATTGCTGAGTAGCAAATGAAAACATTTTCTGGTCTGATTGAGGGGAGTTGGTTCTTTCTTCAAATTCAGTGGAACCCTGAAGGAAAAGGACACTCCAGAATAAGTCTCAATGAAAATGTTTCATGAAATAGTTCCAGAATTGGAGACTGGTTTGTGGATAGGAACAATGTGTTAATGAGCAACCCTGGATGTTGCGCTCTTGACCAGCAAGGACGACACGGGGCAGCAATCTTTCAGCAAACCTGCAGTTTTAAAATTTTTATTCTTCTATTCTTCTTCCCCCCCTCCGGGATCCCTCTACATTTATACATTTAGCGAGCCAATCACCATAAAGGTCAGGTCTCACGTAGCCAATCATGATAAATGTCAGCGCAAGTGTCCAATCTGCACTCTGTCCACGTGCACACCCCAGCGCACAAGCGGAGGCACGAGGTGTCCATGCCCTCAGCAGCTGCCGGGTGGGGATTTCCGCGGCTGGGTGGTGCGGCCCAGGCGCGCTCCCGACACCTGGAAGCTCAAAATTTCCTGTGGTGAAGCTGAGGATCCAATATCGTCATCTGAGGACATGTTCCTCCAGAAATAAAAAGATTGCACATGTGTATCTGTATATTTTCTATATGGAATGTAGAAAAAGGAGTTTGGTTCAGATGCACACAGAAAGCTCAGCAATTCCCTAAATCAAGCTCCATTATGCAGTGGAGTTAAGCCAAGTCCTTTTGAAGCTGGTATATGCTGTAACCCTTGAACCACCACAGGTTCTTGTCCCACAAAACCATAAAAAGGAATTCACAGACATTTTAGATAAGTAAGCAGAGAGAAACAAACTTTATTTAGGAGAGTAAAGAAAAGTAAGAGAGTAAAGAAAAGTTTATTTAGAGGAAGAAAGTAAGGACTCCCAGGTACGCTGTACTTGGGAGGGGCAAGCCTCTGTGGGCCTGTGTCTAGGGGTATTTAAACCTTTTTTTTCTTTGTTCTAAAAGCTCATCATATCCTGATTTGTGATTGGCCCTCTCTCCTAGTGGCTGTACTCCTCCAGGCAGATGTGCCCATTTTTCCCTCTCCTATCTTAGAGTTTTTCTTTAAAGTCTGCCAACATTTACTGTCATGTTTAAATTTTAGTCTTGAAATTATCTGTCCCCATTAGCTTTCCTGGACCTCTGACCTCATCTCTGGAGTATGTCTGGCTGGCATTTAGAATTTACTGCCCTTGTCTTTGGAGTATACTTTGGTTAGCACCTAGAATTTACTGCCTTATCTCTGTCTCTGAGGTCCCTACCTGACTGTCCCTGAAGCTGCCTAATTAATCCTAACTTGTCCTGGGATTCACTTTGTTTTGGCTTCTGCTAAAAAAGTCACAAAGACAGCAGAGTGTGGAGGCCATCAGGTCCTCCCTGCTCTGGGCTCCAGGAACGGCACATTGGTCTTCTGTTGCATCAGGCAACACCACAGAGATACACGGGAGTCGTGGAGCAGGCTACATAATGCAGGATGCTGCTCAAGGAGCAAGATCCTGGCCGTTTTATTGATAGAATAATCACAGCATTAGTTGTAGGGGGAAGGAAGATAAAAAGAAAAAGGAAGGGTGAAAGTAGAAAAAATTGTATCCTATTATCTATAGCATCAGGGCATGTGGATCTGTCCTCCAGGCACTTCTCTGCTTGATGACTTGGTATTGTAATTGAGATGAAGCCTTAGATTCCCCAGTCAATGTTTCAATCTTATCAACAAGGCATTCCACTGATCACCTTCTGGGGTCCTTTGTCATACATCAGTCCTCAACCCCCTGGGCATTCCTGGTCATACCTTGTGATGTTCATGATGTATGAGTCGAGAGTAAGTTTATGCATCTGTCATAGGCACCACCCCCCTCCCCCCCCCCCCCCCCCCCCCCCCCCCCCCCCCCCCCCCCCCCCCCCCCCCCCCCCCCCCCCCCCCCCCC
>PVIJ01009830.1:0-16376 GCA_004024925.1 Scalopus aquaticus | reverse complement strand
AATAGTGGCTGGACAGGCCACTTAGGATTAGCAAACCCACAGTCTTTACCACTCAGCTCTGATTCTCACCTTTCAATGATCATACTAGTGATTTCCAGACCTGACCACTGTGGTTGAAGGAACATACCTTAAACACGAGTGCTTTTATACATTTTTTCTCTTAACTGCTTCAAAACAAACACAGAACAAGGAATAAGTGTAGATGTTTCTGAATTAGCTATGAGATCATTACAAAGCACCTGCAACTATCACTTCATGAGTTCCTCACATGGGCTAGGATTGTCTGTGAATCCTTTTCAGAATGGAAGTTCTTAACCAGATTTAATCTTTCCACAGTCTCTATATCTCTACTTTCATATCTTTTACACAAATGATCTCATCACTCAGGAGACCTTCTTTTAGCAAGATTTTTCCAAACTTTGTTAACACTCTAACACTCAAGGTTTACAACTGATCTGAGGCATAATTTGTCATTGGTTGCTTCTGAGGGGACCCAGAAGGTCTGGCAAATACAACTGGTCATACATACAATCAACAGCAGAAAGGCAGTGTTTTGTATATTTTGGAAGGCAATGGTCCCAGAGGAAACAACAAGAGAGGATTCTGTGACGTCACAGGAAAGAGATTTCTCCACTTTGCTGTAATTTGAAAAGAATTTCTCTCTTATACAAAAACAACTATGTAATAAGCATGGATTTTCTGGAATTAGAAGCTTTCTAGCAATAATTATTAAAATGTTATTTTATACATCCCTATTGTTATTTTTTGTATGTCTTATTCCTGGCCACAAATACATATGGAAGTTTTTATGTGGGTACCCCCCCCCCTCCGACTGCCACATGTCCTGGGAATCATTAGTAGAAACTTAGCTGCAGATTAGTACACTGAGACCAGGGAAAAGGGCAGACATTTAGCCAGAGATGAAAGTATGTTTTCAGAACTCAACGAACCACCTGATTGGGTACCACCACAAGAGTCATCAACATAAAGTAACAACATAAAGACGAAGATACTGAGACAGAATTTGCCTAAAAGGGGTTCCATGCTCAAATATGTGTTAGAATATGAAGTAGGGCTAAAGGCTACCTGAATCCTAAATAACAGAAAATGGGGCAAAAAGTAAAGGGAAGATGAGATCAACACGGTCTTCATAAGTGTTGATAATGGCAAGGTTGGCCCCATAATACATCTGTACAGCAAAGAGAATCTTGTTTTTGTTTTTAATTTTTATTTATTTTAAAATTTTTATTTATTTATATATTTTTACATCTTTGTTCATTTTTGTACACTGTTTGATTTCTCCTCTCAGGTGTTGTCCCCATAAAACTATCACCACCAAGACACCCATGAACCATCGCCATAATCTCTTTTGCTCTTCCCTTCTGTTTTGATTCCCCTCTCTCCCCCTCCCCTGATGACTGTCTCCAATTTATAGCTTGACTGCTAATTTTCTCATTTTTTTGTCCCAATCCCTTGTATGGTTTCTCTATGTTCCTCCTATAAGTGAAACCATTCAATATTTTTCTTTTTCCTACTGACTTATTTCTCCGAGCATAATCCCTTCCAACTCCATCCAGATTGCCGCAAATGGCATAAATTTACCTTTTTGATTGCTGAGTAGTATTCCGTTGTGTATATATACCACATCTTCTTGATCTAGTCATCTGTTTTGGGGCTTTTAGGTTGTTTTCATATTTTAGCTATTGTAAATAGTGCTGCAATGAACACAAGAGTGCAAATATCCTTTTGAATTAATGTTTTTGTGTCCTTTGGGTAGATTCCTAGGAGTGGAATTGCTGGGTAAAATGGTAGATCCATTTTTAGTAATCTGAGAGTCCTCCACATGGCTTTCCATAGTGATTGAACCAGTTTGCATTTCCACCAGCAATTTCCACCAGCAATGTAATAGGGTTCCTTTTTCTCTACATCCTCACCAACATTTGCTGTTGTTAATTTTTTTTAATGTGGGCCATTCTTGGTGGTGTGAGGTGATTTTCATTGTGGTTTTGATTTGCATTTCCCTGATTATAAGCAATGTTGAACATTTTCTCATGTGCCTGTTGGTCATCTGCATTTCCTCTTTGGAAAAGTGTCTTTTTAACTCTTTTGTACAACAGAAAGAATCTTGAATGAGGATATTTTCTGATGAAAAAGTGCCCTGTAAGTGTTTAAATATTCCTCTCAGAGAAATGAAGGGAAAATTAAGTCTGGTTTCTGTCAGAAAATTCTGGAAAGTCCTTCAAATCTACAGTATGAGCATATTGTCCTGCATCCCTTGTTTGTTCCATACAAAGGGAGTCCCACCTGGATTGACAAGACAGGGTGAGGTAAAGCAAGGCTTGGGTGTGTGCACTGTGAGATAAAATGATGATAGGACTTGGTTCTTGGCAAGGCCCGCATCAAACATCATGGGCAGGGAACACAGGGCAGGCCCTATATACCTTTTACAGGGAAAGGCCTGGTTTGTACCACTCTAACCCTAGGGCACTGGGGCCAAACCATATCATTGGAATCCCTTGGTGTATCACTCTAGCTAATATAGCACAGCATCTTTCCAACTGGCTGCAAGAATCAGAAATGAATAAATATAATTCATTTTTATCCTCTAGCCTGAGCATCTCCTTTATGGTATTTTGATTTTTTAAATAGGCTTATTGAACATACTATATGTGCTGCTATAATCTGTGGAGGTGATAAAAACATTAATATGTTCTGTCTTTCTCCCAAGGAAGAACAAAGACATGTAAGACTTAGCTCTCAAGGTAGGAGAGACCAAGAATCTTGCTCATGCATCCTTAAGACTTTTGATCTTGAATGAGACTAAAGGTTAGGGTTGATTCTCACTACTCCCCACACCCCCAGGCCCCACACATTCATACATAGCACAAAAAGTACAGATGAAGAGATTTCTATGATTTTTTGAATCATTGGAAAACAATAGTGTATAAAAGAGGAATGTCTTCACTTTTATCCTGAGGAAACCTGAGGCCTAAAGGGCAAAAAGTTTCATTGAAAGAAGGAAGCAGGATAGACTGCATAGTTCTACTCAGTCCTAGTTCTAATCAGCAGCTCCCTAAAGGGATTTTCAGATCAAGGGTGCATGTTCAGAGGAAACACAGTTGTTGCTTCCCTAAGATACCCCCACAAAGATGCCAGTAAGAGTTAGGAGAAATAAATCCATTAAAGAAAATACAAAGCATCTTAGTTCTAGGGTTAATTAAGATTAGGACAAACTTGATGAAACACTATGACAGATTTCTCCCTTTTTAGCACAGATTTCTCTCTTTTTTTATTACATTTGATAAATGAATGTCAGTTTTAAGTCTCTAAGAGGGGCTTTATTGGACTCTCTCTCTCTCTCTCTCTCTCTCCCTCCCCCACCCTTCTTTCCTTCTTTTATCCCTTCTTCCCTCCCTTCTCTGTCTCTCCATCTATGTATGTATGTATGTATATATGTATGCATGTATGTATGTATGTATGTATCTATCTATCTATCTATCTATCTATCTATCATCAATCTGCTATGGAATATCTTCTAGACCAGCAGACTAGGCAGCCCTCTAGAAAAAAATGTCAACCTGGGAACCTTGCTAAAATATGACAATCAAAACCTGTGCTAGGTACTGCACATATGTACAAAAGTAACTATCCATGGCTGAGCCTCAAGGTGCCATGCTTGTCTGCTCTTGAACTCTGCAGTAATATGAACCAGCTTCTAAAGCAGATGAAGACCTCTTCACACATCTGCCCCCTTCCCCAAACTTGTTGATCTCTTGCAGTTAGGGAATAAATTTGAAATAAATTAGCAGACACTTTAAAATTATAAACAAAACCTTAACACAGTATACTAATCCACCCATACCAACATTTTGAAAAGGTGTTGATAGTGACCCAAGCTTTAAAACCTTGCAAGCCCATTCTGTGACTCCAATCCACAATAAAAGGATAGTAACACTGGTCAACAGTAGTTACTGTCTTAAAAAGGCTCTAATCTGCCTCCCTGGTGGCGCAGCGGTTAATTAAGCGTGCACTGTGGAACTGTCGGCAGTGGCAACGTGAGTTCGACTCCCGGCCAGGGAGATTCGCACATGGCATGGCAGACCTCTCCTGCCTCACCCGCTGCTCCCCTCAGCAGTGTATTTCCGTCAATCTGCCTGTTCTGCTCTTTACTCTGTCTCTGGTGAACCCTCTCGCCGCCCCTCGCCTCTGATCTGTACCCCAGCTTGTATCCATAAATAAATAAATCTTTAAAAAAAGGGGGGCCCTAATCTGTAGTATCTTGGTGTGCTGAATATGAATATAACCCTGAAAATTTTTTATTAGCTCTTGTTTTTGAAGATAGATGATGTAATTCATTTTATATGTTTCACCATGTCAATTTATCCAGTAGGATTGCAACAACATCCAAAATCAGCCTAGAATGATGTAATATTGCATCTCATTGCATCATACCATCATGCACACATCATCCAAAGTTGATTGCATCATTTTCTGATGCAATGCAATACTACCGCCAGGCGGCTGCTGAAGTAAGCTGATGTCAGCAGTACACTAGATAAAGCCCTGTCGGAAAGGTTGAGCATTGAAATTATTTCAGACTTTGTGCGAGACAGTTTAAGCTACTGTTCCATAGAACTGTTATGATTTTATCCATTTAGGCACAATACAGAACAGTAATGCCTCGAAAGTGTGTCAATAGTGTGAAAAATTTCTGCTCTATTTGTGGGAAAGTGACATTTGCCAACCAGGAGAAAAGTCACTTCTCAAATGAAAAAGGCTTATCATCTTGACTTCGGATGCAAGGTTGGTGACCAAGACAAGCCTTGGGCACCGCATATATGCTGTGCTACATGTACAACACAGCTTTCACAGTGGTTCAGTGGCAAAAGACTATCAATGCCATTTGCAGTCCCCATGGTGTGGAGAGAGCCAAGCAACCACATAAAAGACTGTTACTTCTGCTTGGTTCCTCCTCTTTCCGGCGGAATAACAAAACAAAAGAAGTCACGAATAGTCTACCCAAACATTCCGTCTGCATTGAGACCAGTTCCACATGGTGAGGGACTTCCTATTCCAGAACCTCCAGCAGAATATTCTCTTGATTCATCTGATGAGGACAAGGGTGAGCCGACCTGTTCTTCTCCTGTTCCATCAGCATGCAGTGATCCAGATTTTCACTGTGGTGCATTATCAACCCCACACAGACTAACACAGGAAGAACTAAATGACCTGGTTCATGATTTGGACTTATCTAAGAACAAGGCAGAATTGCTAGGATCAAGACTCCAACAATGGAATCATCTAGAAGAAGATGTCACAATGACTTTCTATCAAAAGCGCCACCAGCAGTTGGAGCCTTTCTTCAGAAAGGAAAGTACTGAGGTATTCTGTTCCGATATTGAAGGACTCATGAATGCATTAGAAATCTCTCATGACCCACAAGAATGGAGACTATATCTAGACTCTTCGAAACTGAGTCTTCAGGCTGTGCTTTTGCACAATGGAAACCGTCTTCCACTAGTCTATTCCTAAATAGCTGTACAAGAGACAAGCGAAGAAATCTAAGTAGTAGTCTATGACTTGATTTTTTACAGGTATAAACAGTAGGCCTATTACTATTGGCATGCATTTCATTATGTAAACATCAATTTTATTGCAGATAACAGGAAAACTAGAGCCAAAATTAGAATTTGTCTGTCATATTCGGGTTGAGCACATACAAATTGATAGGAAATGACTAATTTTATTTCAGTAACATGACTTTTGTAAAAATTTGTTGACCAGTGTAATGGGCTCAGGATGATTTCCAAGGGAGAAATTTACTATTGGTAATTGAGATACCATTTTCCTCTTACCTATTTGATTTAGCAGCTTCAGTTAGTAAGAGAGAGCAGTGTGTGGAGTTGGGAGAAGTTCAAACTTTAATTCACCTCCAAGAGAGTTTTAAGCATTTACTTGTTTCACCAAGTAACAATTTCTACTCTCTGCTTCTGATGAAAACCTTTTTATTATTTTAAGATATTTCCTGCAAATTAAATTATCTAAAAGTAAATTTTAAGATGGAGATTTCTTTTATAATTCCAGCAAGAAAGTTCCCCCTCGCTATGGGGAAAATATGAGGGAGACAGTGGTATTTGAACAGGACCCTGAAAAATGAATTGCAGTTTACCAACTAAGGGAATGGCAGGGGTTGCACTTCAGAGGGAGAAAACAGCATGTGAAAAGAGGCATGAAATGTGTAGAATGTTCCAGGAATAGTGAGAACCCTGGTGTAGCAGGAGTGAAGGAATATGACATAGAGTGAGAGATCAGCTGGGGAGGCTTGGACATATTATTTTAAAGAACCCTCCATGTGATTTCAATGAATTTTAAATTTATCTTATAGACTACCAGTAGATGTGTCTAAGCATGTTATTTATATATGTACTTTAGGAAGACAACCTTAGGTAAAAAACAGAAAATGCACTGGAATATGAGACTAGTGAGCTGAGTGATCAAAAAGTCTAAGTGAATGAAGCTGTGGGAAAAGCCAGAATTGAGAAACAATTCTGAGACAAAATGAAATAGTTCAGAAACTAACTGCATGTGGTGGTAAGAAGAAAGGGGTGAAGGCAGTCCCCAGGTTCTCTTGTCAGATGCATAGTGCGTTAATTGAGAGAGCTCAGGATTGCGGAAAGATAAGTTTGAGTGGAGTAACTAATAGAACATATTTATCATGCATCCCTGTGTTTATGACAGCACTATTTACAATCACGAGGATATGGAAACAACCTAAATGTCTCAGAACAGATGAGTGGATCAAGGAAATGTGGTACGTACAATGGAATACCACTTGACAACCAAAAAAGATAAATTCCTGCCATTTGTGGCAACACAGATAGAACTGGAAGGATTATTCTACGTGAATGAGCCAGAAAGAGAATGATAAATACAAATACCAAATCCTTTAACTTATATGTTGAATCTAGAGAAACCAAACAAAGGATCAGACAAAGATAAACTGTAAGAGTGATACTTGAAAGCAGACCATAGATCTGAGATACTTAGGAGGGGAGGGGGAAGGGGAGAAAAAGATTTTTTTTTAAAGCGTATTTATTCTGAGCAAAACCTTTACACTGGTAACAGATGTACCACAGAATTCTGCCAAAATATCTGGTGGTTCTGACTGTCACTTATAAAAAAAATGTAGAGGGATTAAAAACAGGTGAATATTTTCATGTTTAAGCATACTAAACACTACAAGACATTCTAGCAAGATTCTGCTTCAGAATGGAGTTGCAACTGTAAAATAATTATCTAGAAATAAGTTCTAATAATAGCAAGGTTTGTGGAGGGGGAACTCCAAATATGGGTCAAATCTTGTTTCTCTCCTAGTTCTTATGTGAAAAAGAGGTATGATCTTTGCCAGTAGAACCTTGGCCAAGTCACTTAACCTCTGAAGCTCAATTTCCTCAGCTATAAAAGGATTGCATTATACTATACTTGTATATCTCTAAAATGTCCTCCATTGTGAATTTTTAGGAGACTATTTTTCACCTTCTTTTTCAGCTATCAGGCTCAAGTAAAGGTAGAAGGAATAAAACATTGGCACTGTCCTACAGGAGCTGCTATCTGCAAGGCCCAGTGTTCTCACAGTTTCTCATCTGTGGCCTTGTTTGGTTTTAGGGATTATTCTTTTTCTGAAATCTGAGTAATAACCATATATAAAATATACACACCCACAGCTGCATTTGGACTAGACGTTATCATAAATCATATTGAGTTTGTTGTGATATCTTCAATTTCAACAAATGGTGAGTCAGATCAACTCCATGTCAAAGTGCCTTGCTAATTAGGCAGATATTCCAAAAAACTTCCTGGTTGGCAGATAATGGCACTGAGAGAGGGAACAGAGAAAGATAAGCTTTTGACTCAACCTGGTCACACCTACTTTGAGCAAAGCTGGTCAAGTACAAATATGAGAAGGCTTCTTATGTGAGTCCATGCCTATCCTCTCCACTCCACTGCTTTGGTGAAGCCAAGATGAAGTTCACAGTGAGTAGACTTTTCCTTTTGAATTTATTATCTTTTAATTGGAAACTGATCACATTCTGAACTAAGGAGATCTACTTCTTATAACAGCCTCAAAATGTTTTTCTAAAAATTTTTCTTTTCATGCAGTTGTGAGATTTGTTAGAATCTCAGTACAGACTGGGCTTAGATAGTTGTCTGAGTATGTCATGCTGTCTTTAATAAAATTACTGTCCAAATCTTTTGATTTACATCTGGACACAGACCATTCCTAATTCACAGAACATGCCTGAACTTTTCCCACATTGCTGAATCTCTCTTTTGATCAAGACTTCCAAGCATGTTTAGGTGCTATAAAAAGCTTATTATCAAACCATAGGGGTGACTTACTGTCATATCTCTGCTATAAAATGTATCTCCAAGTAAGAAAGGATTACTTGGACCTTGTCCATAGTTATTTATTCTCGAAAAGACCTAACCCGCCTAGCTCATGTATCATCTCACCTGCGGCTCCAGATAAAAGACTGAGAATGTAACAGATGTACCACAGAATTCTGCCAAAGTATCTGGTATTTCTGACTGTCACTTATAAAAAAAAGTAGAGGGATTAAAAACAGGTGAATATTTTCATGTTTAAGCATACTAAACACTACAAGACATTCTAGCAAGATTCTGTTTCAGAATGGAGTTGCAACTGTAAAATAATTACCTAGAAATAAGTTCTAATAATAGCAAGGTTTGTGGAGGGGGAACTCCAAATATAGGTCAAATCTTGTTTCTCTCCTAGTTCTTATGTGAAAAAGAGGTATGATCTTTGCCAGTAGAACCTTGGCCAAGTCACTTAACCTCTGAAGCTCATTTTCCTCAGCTGTAAAAGGATTGCATTATACTATACTTGTATATCTCTAAAATGTCCTCCATTCTGAATTTTTAGGAGACTATTTTTCACCTTCTTTTTCAGCTATCAGGAGAAAAACTAGATTAAAAAAAACAATTACCTTGAACCATCCAGGCAATTTTCAAACCATCTTGTCCCAGGTAAAGGAAATGAGAGTAGGTATTCAGTAGCAGACACCTTGCATGAAGCTCTGTATCCTATATGCAAAAACAAATGAATAAACCAGGTCCTAGCATGGTTGACTTCCCTTCTGCTAATCACACTCGACAGCCAGATACTCCTTTCTTGGCATCTCATTACCAACATCTAACCTGCTTCCTAATCCATTGCTTAAACAGTTTTTTTTTTTTAAATAAAAAAGTACTCCTGCTATTAGAAGGTTTAGGAAGGGAGGAAAGCATGCCAGATTAAATAGGGAAATTAAATATTTTCAGATGTGATTCTCAGAATTTATAACCATTTTCGTATCACAAATGCTATTCACTTCCAAATTTATCTTCCAATATGTTGACACTCCATCAGTTTTTTATAAGACCAATATAAAAAATTCTAAAACTAACACAACAGCATAATTACGATAAGTAATTAACCTACAATTCTGTATTATCATTAAAACTTCATCCGGTTAAAAAATATATAAATTCAAAGAAGATAAGATCACTCAGAAGAGTGATAATATAGCAAATGTTCCTCATGAACTTGGGTGGAAAAAGAAAGCTGAGGGCATTGTTTTGCCTTGTGACAGCAGGCCGATGTTATTTGTCATTTCAGATTGTCTTTGCTGGACTTCTTGGCGTCTTCTTGGCTCCTGCCTTTGCTTATTATGTAAGTCTCACATTTTAAAGTGTGTCACCAAAATACATTTGCAAAGAAATGTGTTATTAAGTCATTGTCAATTTCTTACAAATTTCAGAATATCAACATCAACGGTGACAGCAACAGTGGTGAAAATGGGCAACAGTCAGTGAGCGTCAACAATGATCATAACGTGGCCAATGTGGACAATAACAATGGATTGGACTCCTGGAACAGCCTCTGGGATTACGGAACTGTGGGTAGCCAGTGCAAAGCTCCTATTCTTTATAAATAGAATGTTTCTTTTCAACAACAACAAAAATAACCTTGTAAACATAAGAAACTAAAAAGTAAATGATTCTAACTGCACGTTCCATAGAATTATAAGTAAAAGTTCCTATTTTGCTCACCCAGTCCTGGCCCCTATATATAACTGTTAATAATGCTTCCCACCATCAGTTAAAATTCAAATCAATAAAAAGTGGCTAGGGCCTCCCTGGTGGTGCAGTGGTTAAGAGGAGCTGTGGGCAGCAGTGACGCGAGTTCGATGCCCGGCTGGGGAGATTCCCACATGGTGTGGCAGATCTCTCCTGCCTCGCCCACTGCTCCCCTCAGCAGTGTATTTCCATCAATCTGCCTGTCCTGCTCCCCACTCTGTCTCTGGTGAACCCTCTCACTGCCCCACGCCTCTGGCCTATACCCCAGCTTGTATGCATAAATAAATCAATCTTAAAAAAAAAAAAAAGAGTGGCTAGAAGCCACTATGTTCAAGGAATTTGGGGGCTATTAGGCCAATGTGAAGATTCTTCGTTCTTCCCTGCACATACTCTCAATAATGATGAAAGATCTACATTGTTTTATTCCTGCCAAGACTCAACCTATTTTATCCTATTTCAATTTCCTTCTAAAAAGAGAGAAAGTGAAACTTCACCTGTAACTCAAAAGGACCAAAGAAAATATAAATGACATTACTAATTATCAAGGAAAGCAAAAAAAAGTTACTCTGGTAGGAGATCCAACTCTGCAATTACCAGCTCTGTATTTAATAAACATACTTTCAAAAAGCTAGTTCTGTTTCGATTTTAACATCTGCTCAATTAGAAAATGAATTCCTGTCCTACCTGCCTCTTTGAAATGCTGTGAAAAACAAAGGAGATTAAAATGTAAGAGTAATTTAAAGTTTATTTCAGCAAAACAGACATACATAGAGTGAGTCACACCATGCTAGAACCTGACACTCAGTCTCTGTCTTGAAGGAGTTTGTATTCTGTCCTTACAAATGTCAACAATAGATACGGTTGCAAAACAGGGCCAGATCCAGTGCACTCACGCCAGCCCATCATGATCGTGAACTTTCATTTTCCACTACTGGTGAAAATGATTCTTGAAAGAAAAGCTCCTGGGAGAACGTACTTCTCACTATTGACTTATTCTTTTAACAGAACTTTGCTGCTGTCAGACTCTTTAGAAAGAAGATGTGCATTGTGCACAGAATGAATAAGGAAGCCATGCCCTCTCTTCAAGCCCTTGATGTGCTGGCCAAGCAACAGAAGGTAAAACTTGTCTTTTTATTTTTGCTTGAGGGAGGTTTATGATCTCCAGTAAATAATGAGAAAGTCATAATCATTCTCTCTTGACCACACCATGTTTAGTGTGGAATATAAAAGGGAAAGAGAAATTGGAATTTGTAAAAAACCAAATGCCTGGCTGCTACATAAGAAAGATGATCTTTTGCCAAAATGTATATGTAAAAAAAAAATACATACTGCAAATATAAAAAGAAAGAAATTGTAAATTGCCTGCAGAGATGCAGCTGCCACCACACTCAAATGACGTGGCTCACCCCTGCCACTACAGAGGCTGAGGGGGACACCTGAGAACCTTTACTGATAGGGGCAAAGTTTTTTTCAACCAATGAGAGGCCACAGCACCTCTCCAAGGGCATTTTTCTACAAAAGTTGAGTTAGGGAAATTAGATTTAGCAAATAAAAATATACAATACCCAATTAAGTTTGAATTTCAGATAAATAGTGAATAAAATTTTTATAGCATAAGTATGTCCAATGCAATATTGGGGATATACTTGTACTAAAAAGTGATTTGTTGTTTATCTGAAATCCCAGTTTAACTGGATGTTCTATATTTTACTTGGCAACCCTAGTAGGGTTGTGTAGGGAGAAGGCATCTATCATTTTTAAAATATTGGCCTGAGTTCATACTCTTATGACTGATAAATGGTTATCTCTCACTGACAAGGTAGAGAAATTAAAAAAAATTAATTATCAGAAGTTGGTTATTATATAGCTCAATATAAGATTACCAAATGAGGTCCAGGTCACAGAATAAATTTAGCTTCTGTCTTCTGCTCTTATGAGAAACTGAGGTTTTAAACCAGTTAAATCCTTTGGGACATAGAAACCTGAGAAAACCAGCATTACACTTGACTCTTCTTTGTTTTGATTGTGGAAAAATAATAATCAAGCAATTCAACCCTCAATTGCTCCTAACCCTCAATTTAACAAACCACTGTATCTAGCATTCACTCTTTTCCTTTCTACCTGTCTGTTCCACACTCAACTTCAGAGACCAGGGGGACTACCTCCCAGGGGCCTGATGTATTCTGTCAACACTGACATGGTCGATAACCTGGAGAGGTTTGGAAAACCCATCTCTGTCATGTGTAAAGGCATTCCAACATACATCGCTGAGGAGACTGAAGGTGAGTAGTCTTGCTACCATGCCCAAGAAATCAGTGCTGTTGGAAGGATCTAAATAACCTTGGGCATGTTCACAAAGGACACTAACACTGCATTCCTTTGAATACATCTTGTGTACTCCAGCACCACTGTTGAAAGGCAGTATTTCCAATTGGATAAAAGCACAGTATCCAGAATCAAATTCTTTGGGATTGACCTAGGCAAGGGATTTGAGACCTCTCTCTGTGTCTCAGTTTCCTCATCCAGAAAATGACACTAACAATAAGACCTATCACAATGAAGCAAATGTTTTAATGTTTAAAAGCACACAAAATAGTATCTAGCATGTAGCAAACACAACACAAGCATTAGACTTGAAGTTAGTACTGATGAATGATCAGATTATTCTCAGGCAGGTCCACAGAGAACACCAGTCAATGTATGAATGACTAAATGAAAGGAGAATCTATTGACTTGATAACTTAATCACTTCTGCACATTCAAAATATAGCTTACACAAAAACAAAGGATCCACCTAGGAACTTAACAGAAACTTTCCAGAGCTCCAAATCAATTGATTTAATCTTGATAGATAGATCTTGAAATTATTGCATAGTATGAAAACTGTGTTATAACCCCACCCTCATCCCCAAAAGAAGTCTTTGCAAAGACATTGACACTACTTTTTTCCTTTCTTTTTTTATCAGGAGCAAGCCTGTTTGCTGTCTCAGAAAAGTGTGTTATTACTAATATACTCTGGATTCTGAACATTTCCTTCTGTGGAGAAAGAATGGAGTACTAAAAAAAATGTCTCTGCAGATTTAGTCAGAATATTCTCTGCAGAAAAAGTGGTTTTTATCATGTTGTTCTGAAATGTCTTCTGCTAATTATGTCTGCTAATTATGTAAACAAAATGCAGTTTATAATAAAACTTCTCATGATTTGATTGGAATGCACAGGATTAAAAGTGTAATATGGTGGTGGCATGCAGTTGGTGTGGATTTGATCCAGCTATTAGCTTAGATCCAGGACCTGTCCCTTATAAAGAATCCCTTTAGGTGCTTCAGTACTACTAACCACAGCTCTAGGAATGTTTCCAAGTTTTTCCAAATCCTCTGAAGACTACTCCAGTTGATGTGCACAGTAACATTCAGAAAAGTAAGGGCAGAAATCCACTCAGTGTAGCTAAGCCAGAAAGTGGGGATTGTTGCAATGATATAAAAGTATCTAAAATAACCTTGGGGCAAGAAAAGTAGTTGAGTATCAGAGACTGGAACCAGCAGCTATATTTACACCAAGACCCAAGCCTCCTTCTCTCTCCGTGGAGTCATGAAAGAGTTCTCTGTTTCTCTCAAGCTCAACTTGTTTTGTCTAAGCATCTTGCAGATGTTTTTTTCTGTACTCATCGCAAAAATGACTGCACCAAAATGTCAACCTCTTCTCCCATGTTTTCATGTTAATGTCTAAACTTTTGAATCACAATTCCAAATTTCCTGAACCTGTTAGGTTCAAAAGGCTACAAGCCCCACTCCTCAATGGTCAGGAGACTGGAGTCACGTGGTACACAGACAACATGAAGTGTCCACTAAAAGAAAGAGATGAGAGAAGGTAGACTCCAAATGTCATCTAGCATCATATGTTCATGTTTTAAAATTGGTGCCCATTCTTTTTTTTTTTAATGCTGGTATTGTAAGATGAGAACTAATTCATTTCCATGGGATAAGCTTACATAATACTAGCAAAAAAACAACAACAACAAACATTGATTTGTATCATTTGGGAAAATGGAATATTTAACAATTGGTTGGAAATTTTACTGTTGTTCATATGATGTAAACTACTAAAGTATTAGAACTTCCAAAATATTCTAAAGTCATGCAATGTGGAAGTCTGTCAAAGACTGATCAATGATCACAATCTTAGCTACTGCCCTGTCACTGAGAATGGGAAAAAAATGATCTGTCACTCACAAACTGGACACAATATCATGCAGCTGATTTGGGGAACTGGTGATTCCCTTGTTTCTTAGAAAAATTATCTAGTCACTATTTTAGTACAGGAAGACAAATTTACTAGGAAGATGATGCAAAAACAATCTAGATTATATATACCTCTAAAAATATATAAAGGAAAAATTGTGAGGATTGCAGTAAATTTTAATAGTTTCACTATTCTAGTTAAGATTTTAACACAAATCTTTCAGTAAGTTATAGTTGAAGTGGTTAAGGATATAAGAAATGAGTAAAATTAATATTCTTATTTTTTCAATAAACACTGCTGGATACATAATGTAATTAAGCATCTGTGGGACAGTTACAAATAGTGACTACGTGTTAATGTATAAATCATCTCAGAAATTTCAAATGATTGGCATCAGAAAGAACACATTTTTTCTGACTTCAATTTAATTAAGATAGAATAAATATTCCTCTATGAATAAAACAAGATAGTTCCATTTGTTTTGAAATTTCATAGTATATTTCTAAATAACACATGAGCCAAAAAAACCCTCACAATGAAAAGTAGCATGCATTTTGACCATGCAATAATGAAATCACCTTAGATTAAAATCTTGTGAGTATCAGTTATAGCAATGTGTAGTGGAAAATTTATTGCCTTAAAATGTTCATTTTATAAAAGAAGAAAGATTGAAAATTGAGTCAAGCATTCAACTTTAAGTCATGAAGAAAAAGCATACAAAATAAATGGGGATAAAATATAGTATTTATCAGAAATTAATAAAATAGGAAACAAATCTACAATAGTAAGGCTAAATAAAGGACAAAATTGGTTCTTTGGAAGGGCATAAAATTGACAAACTTAGGAAAAACTAACCAGAGGTATAGAGACATTGCAAGCAATGCTAGGAATAAAAGGATACTAAGATATAGATGCCGTGGATATCAAGATGTTAATAAAATGGGGCCTCCCTGGTGGCACAAGGGGTTAAGTCTCAGCACTATGAAGCTATTCACAATCCTCAGCCAGGGAGCTTCCCACATGGCCACAGCAGACCTCTCCTGACTCATCCATTGCTCCCCTCAGCAGTGTGCTTCAGTCAATCTACCTGTTCTGCTCCCCACTCTGTCTCTGTTGAATCCTCTCACTCTCCCACACCTCTGGCCTACACCCCAGTTCTTGTATGCATAAATAAATAAATCTTTTTTAAAAAAGATGTTAATAAAACCATGCTTTGAACTACTTCATAGCAATAATTTGAAAGCTTAGGGAAATTGAATTTCTAAGAAATAACCTACTCCAGAAGAAATATAAAGCTTGAAAAATATAATAGTAAAGTTTAAAAACTTCGCACGATAAAATTCCAAACCAAGAGAGTATATATACTAAGATTAAACATTGAAAATACAGCTTAAAGATCTACCCTCACGTCATTTTATGAGAGTATTATCAACTTGATTTCAAAACCTGAAAGGAATTGTGTGAGAAAGGGAAAGTACAGAGTAATCTCACTCTGTCTTAAATCAATAGTAAATCAAGTGAGCAAAGTGTAGGAAATATAATACAGCATGACTAGGAATGATTTTCCCTAGCAATAAAAATTAGGTTGAATTAGAAAATCAATATGCCATTTGCCACATTAAAATATCAAAAGGCAACAATCTTGTGCTGTATTTCAACAAAATAACATCATAGTGTAGAATATTCATTCATAACATGCAAGGAATTCTTAGAAAATCTAAAATTAGAAGAAACTTCATTAAACTGATAAAACCCTCTTTTAAAAATTACTATATCGGGGCCTCCCTGGTGGCGCAGTGGTTAAGTGCTGCGCTGTGGAGCTGTCGGCAGCGGCGACGCGAGTTCGACGCCCGGCCAGGGAGAATCCCACATGGTGGGGCAGACCTCTCCTGCCTCGCCCGCTGCTCCCCTTAGCAGTGTATTTCTGATCTGCCTGTTCTGCTACCCGCTCTGTCTCTGGTGAACCCTCTCGCCGCCCCACGCCTCTGGCCTGTACC
>PVIJ01009829.1:0-64288 GCA_004024925.1 Scalopus aquaticus | reverse complement strand
GCAGGGCTCAGGCTTCTCTGCCTGCACAGCCTGCGGCCAGGGACTGAGCCTCACTGAGAGGCTGCCCGGTCCCCGGTGGCCCAGGCAGCAGTGCTGAAATGAGAGCGGACACAGCCCACACCAAAGGCACCCTCCGACAGGCCACCCGCCACCGGCAGCGGGTCCCAGAGACCCGGACGGCCGCACCCGGCAGCTGCAGAGGGCCCGGGGCGGGCGGTGAGGGCCTCGCCACCTCGTCCCGCATGGAGCCGGCGAACACGCCACCTTCCTTTAACCTGCTGCAGAGGAGGAGAGGCTGCCAGCGATGGGGCGGCCGCCCTGAACGTTGGCGACCAGCGGCTGGGCTATAAATAGCCTTGCCCAGGCCTCCAGATCTCCCGAAGCAACAACGAACAGGCCAACCAGAAAGGGCCCAAGACCAGAACAGTGTGCTGCCCCACCCCCTTCTCTGGAAAGGACGAACGTGTGTAAAGAAGCGGGCCCGGGGGCTCGACTCCACTGCTGGCGGGCGTAAGTTGGGGCGCAGCCGCCACAGGAGCGGTATGGAGACACCTAAAACAGACTGAAATGGAAATGCCAGCTGACCCAGTGCTACCTCTCTTGGGTATTTATCCAAAGCACATGGAAACACTAACTGAAAGACACTCACACCCGCAGCACCAGTCACAGCAGCCGGGACCCAGGACCTCCTGGAAGCTGGGCTCCCTGTGCCCCCAGCAGGGGTGGCCGGATAAGGAAACTGTAGAACACATCCGCTCCGTGGAGAGAACCCCCAGGGAGCACACCCTCTGGGGAGCACACCCCAGGGAGCACGGCTCCGCTGCTAAGAAAAAGCCGCCACGCCTTTTGCCACGATACAGACGGAACTGGAGGTGCTGAAGCTCCGTGAAACGAGCCAGAAAGTGAAGACAAGTGCAGGACGGTTCTCTCCTATGTGGAATTTAAATAACCAAAAATCACAACGGGAGTAAAGCAGGGCTGAGCACACGGTTGTGACCAGCGGAGAGAGGCAGGGGCTGGTCCAGGAGGGGCGGTGGGGTGCGGGGGGTCAGTAACGGCATCACGGGGACTCACACGTCAAGGTGTGAAGTGGGACTCTCAAAATGACCCAGTTTTGTAAGAGAACAGCAGAACATTAAAACTTGATCAAAAACAGGAGAGGGTGTGGGGGGCCTGCTCCCGCAGAGCCCCCAGCCAAGACCCCGAGCGGGCTGGGGCTCTGGCAAGGCCCTCACGGCAGCAGATCCAGGCACCGGATCACACCTCGGATCACGTCTCTGACGGGCAGGCAGCGGCTGGGCGCTGAGCACCCTAAGCTAGAGCTGCAGGGAGGCATAAAGCAGGCGGTGCTGCCCACAGGGTGCTTACTATCCAGCCTGAGATGAGTGCAACTACTGTTCCCATTTTACAGGTGGGAAAACTGGCGCAGGGAGGTACATGCCCAGGACAGCAGAGGGGGAGACTAAAGTCACAGCCGCTCAGTTTCAGAGACAGAGCCTGGGCCCGTCTTGGGGAAGAGAGACTGGAAATGTGTCATTCAGGGAACACAGTAGGGACCCGTGTCTGAAGCTAGGGCTCCAGTTTCTTCTATCACTGCAGAAGCCCCTCTCCTGAGGGGGACCCCCAAACACACGCTGCACCTCTCCACGCACCAGGGGTGCCCCTGCTGCTTCCCCAGCTCTCAAAATCCAACATCCTTCAAGCTCCAGCTCTAACAAAATAGCCACACAGAGGGTCCCTTGGCCCACCTGACCCAAGGTCAGTTCTCACACGTCACGGCGGGGTGAGCACCTGCTACCCAGCATTCCCGGGCCGGGCCAGCAAATTTTCTGTAAAGGACACGGAAGTGAACAGTTTAGGTTTTGCAAGGCATATGGGGTCTGTCCCTACAATTTCTCTCTGTACTTTCACATGAGATCAGCCATAGAAGGTTGAGAATGAATGAGGTGGCTGCCTTCCAATAAAGTTTTATTTACAAAAACAGGCAGCAGATGGGATCTGACCAGTGGTTTTCTGAACCCGCCCTAGGCCCCTACCTAAGTCAAGACTGCCTGAGGTCCCCAGTGACACCGGGACCTCGTCTGAGAGAACATTGTCCACTACAATCTTCCTTAGAGAGTCTCAATGCTTATTAGAATAGTGAAGGCTCTGAGAAGGCCTGCAACAAAGACCGTTCTAAGGCTCTGTCTAACCCAAGGTTCCCCACACACCCAGGGTCCCTCCGCCCCCATCGAGGGCTCCCAGCCCCAGCACAGCAGCTCTGTAACCCTCCACAAAAGCTTGGGTGAAATCTGAGCCCCCATGCCCCCAGCCCTGAGACGTGGGTGAAGGCAGGCCGGGAGCCGCCATGCACCGTAACGGTCCGGGAAAGGCACGCGTGCCCCCAGGAGAGCCCTGGACCAGGATGCAGAGTGGGGATCGGTGTGCCCGCCAGGAGGCCTCAGATCCCCCTTCTCTGAGGGTACCTCATCCACCTCAGTGTTGGGGGAGGATGGGTAGGTTGAGAATGAGTGAGATGCAGATGAGAGGGGCTAACACTGACCAGTTTCTTCTCTCCTCCCACTGTCACCTCCACTGGCCAGGCCTTGCCGGACACGGGAGCGGTGCCCCTTCTACCAATCAGGAAACCGAGGCTCGCAATCACAGGCCAGAGGCTCCCCAGTAAGTGGAAAAGTCAGGTTCCCAGCTTTGCAGCTTCCTCCCCCTCCTGTAAGTCTTCCGGGGAGCGTGTGCAACAGAGGTGAGGTGAGTGAGTGTGAGTGTGAGTGTGTGTGTGTGTGTGTGTGTGTGTGTGTGAGAGAGAGAGAGAGAGAGAGAGAGAGAGAGAGAGAATGAGAACGAATCCAGAATGAGAATAAGCCCCACGGCTTTATTAGAGAGACTCTGGGAGGGCCTAATGGACAGTGACGGAGACTATGGGGGCCTTGGTGCTGGGTGTGGTTTGGTAACACTTATCTGAAGAGGTGTCAACCTGCACCCCTAAATCACATATGGGGCTGCAAACCAACACTGGCACAATTAAAAAAAATAAGACAACTTAAGAGAAAAAAAAAATAATCTGGACTCAAATCACACACTGGAGCTCAGTGACCCCCGGCGGCCCCGCCCCCTCGCTCGGGTCGGCTCAGTCACTCAGCAGGCCCCTGTGCCAGGCAGGCCCAACAGTGAGCTGCCCTAGTCTATGCCCGGCATCTCTGGGGGCGGAGCACGCGGCCTCGCGCCGGTCACCTGTCGACGGAAGCCTCGCTTTCTTCTCGCGCGGGGATGAGGCCGCGGCCTGAGGAACCTCTTGAAATCGACGGATGATGCAACCCAACGGATTTCTGTGGCATGCTGGTTGGCAGGCCCCGGAACCTTCTCCAAAGCCATTCCTGGTTAGCTCCTCCCTTGCCCCCTTCCCCTCCCCTCCCTCCCTCAACCACACTTCCCTGTCTCCACTCTTCCTCCCAGAACCTGGCCCGCAGGCTGCAGAGGGAGCGCCACGCGACCACGGCAGCAGGATTGTGCCCGGAACACACGGGCAGCTGGGGGCACCAGAGACCCTGGCGGGACTCAGCGGAGACAGGCTGCTCTGGTTAGCGTGCTGCTGGCCAACAGCAACACTTGGGGCAAGTCCCTTCACCTCCCCTGCCCCCCAACAACACCCCTGAAGGGTGCACATCATTTGTCCCCAAGATGGGGGGCATTCTGGGAAGGACCACGCCTAGAGGGCCAGGGCGCGCAGCAGCAGCTCTGCCCAAGGTCCCCACTGCTGCCAGCAGGACAGAAAGACAACCCAGCCAGAACTCCTGCCTCCACAGCCACTGTCTGTGAAAACTGAGTCCCTCGAGGCAGACTGACACACAAATACTGTCACGCTAATGATCAACAGCGGGGAGCAGAGGGCAAGCCCTCCAGCACTTGCTCGCCCCATCACTGCCAGCACTGCCGCTCTGCACACAAAGTGAGCTGCAGAGATTTAAGGAGCCCAAGACAATCACGTGGCAGAACAGGACCCAAACTCCTCGCTGCCTGGCCCCACGCCCAGCTCTTGCTGCCCCCCACCCCACCTCTCTACAACTTACACGCTGCATTTCCACCCCTGCAGGCACAAGGGGCGCTTTGAGCCCCGGCTCCCGCTGCCCCAGGGTTGTAAGCAGGCTAGATCCTCAGAACCACTCACCGTGGGCCCGCCCCAGGGCTGGGCTCTGGGTGAGCAGGCACCTGCCGCTCAGGACTGAAGGCGGCTGCTCCTGAGCAACCAAGAGGGAGCCTCCCGCCCTAGTGGAGAAATGGGGCCAGCTCTCCTCGGAGCAGAGGCCTGTTCACGGCCCGGCAGTGCTTGCCCGGGTGGCGTGGGGACCCTAAGCAGCAGGGTCACGGGCTCTGGCCGCAGCCGTCCCTGCTTCTGGTGTGTGGTTTTCCTGCTTTCACTTAAACATACTCCCTTTATCTTCTCCAAATTGTTCTACCAAAAACCCAGATGACTTTTGTGAGCAGGAGCCAGGGGTCTGCTGGAGAGCCCCTTGCATTAAACGAGGAACAGACCTAGAGGCAATTTAAGTCCCTGCCCCTGGGAACACGCTGCTCTTCAACAGACAGAAAAAAAAGGGAAAGGAGCAGAGCGGCTCCGAGGAGAGCAGGCAGGCGCAGCGCTCAACGGTCAACGGGAACAGCTGGGGAAAATCGAAATGGGCTGAATACTTGTGCCCCCCAAATGCATGTCAAACCCTAACCCTGAAGCAACACACTAGCGGGCGGGGCCTTTGCGAGTCACCGAGGTCCTGCTGAGCTCCGTGAGCTGGGCCCCAGAGCCCCTTGCCCCCCTCCCGAGGACACGGCGACAGGCGCGCCTGTGAGCAAGGAAATGAGCTCTCAGCGGACTCCAAGCTTGTCTGTGCCTTGAACTTGGACTAACAGCCCCCTGGACGATGAGAAAGAAGAGTTTGCTGTCCAAGCCCCCCAGTCTACGGTCCAGCAGCCCCAGCAGATGAAGACGCAAATTCACAGTGATGTGAAGCTCAACGCATTTACAGACCTGTTGGGTTTTCATGGCTTAAAACACTGTTTTTACAATCACTTACATATGAAACAATTAGAAACAATCAGAAGACAAAGGACATAGCACCCTGTTTGGGCAGCAAGGGACAACCCGGGTTTCCCTGGTGCACCCCAAGGGCTCGGAAGGCCCCCTCACAAGGAGGCCTTGGGCTGGCGGGAGCAGACATGCAATTCTTCAACAGAACCCCTTCTCCAATCTTCTCAAATCAGGGTCCCCAGCACTACCTCAGTGCAAGGCCCTGGCAGGAAGGACCCTCCTTGCGAAGTGAGCTCCCCAGTCCACGGGGCAGGAAACAGCCCCACAGCAGGGCCTCCAAGAGAAAGAGCACTGCTGTGGGAGCATGGCGGGCTTTGTGTTCTGGGAAGGCCCTCCATGCCCCCAAGACTATGTTTGATTAATGGGAAAATGGAGATTTTGGCTCTTCTGTTTATCTCACAGGGATGATTTAAGAATCGAAGGAGATAATGCTAGAACTGGCTTGTAAAATAAACAATGACTACAAAGTGAAACTGGGGCTGAGATAGGATTTTCCATGCCTGCATTATAATAAATAGGGGTCATTATAACACGAGTTCGTCCCAGGATTCCTAGTGAACTGCTATTAGGAAATAATCATGACTTTAATTTTTTAAGTCCTGCTTTTAATTTTTTTAATCTAAATAGGATAAAAAGATATAAAACAAGCAGTAAACTTTCCTCCCCTTGCCTGCCCGCTCCCTACTCTTGGTGCTGGCCACTGTTAGCACAGATTCCCCGCGCTGTCTTCCAAATCATCCTAATGCAATGGAGACAGACAGACCTCCCTACAGATGGTCTTACAGACAAGATTGCGCACTGCACCTTTTCCACTTAATTTCATCTCAGAGATCTTCTCCGGACGAACACATCTTCTTTCTCTCTCCTTTTCAGCAGTTGTTATGGGCATATGCCACAATTTACTCAGTTTCGCATTGAAGAACATTGTGCAGGTCCTTTTGTCTTTAAACTATCACAAACGGCACTGTCATCAACGAGCTGGTCGTAAGGAGCGAGGCCGTATCTACAGAAGAGTCTCAGAAGTGGAATTTGGGGGAGCTGAGGGTTCTCGCTAAACTGGTCCCCACCACAGCCTGAAAGCCACGAGAGCAGGTCAGTTCGGAGCCTCCCTTGCCCTCCTGATCAGGACAAGCCCACCAAGGGGACAGCTCAGCACAACAGGCAGGAACCGGGCTAATACTCGTCTCACAGGTGGTATTCATCACCGACGTTCTCCTTAAGCCTGCAAACCTTTCCAAGGGTTCTGGGCTCAGGATAGGCGAGGTCTCATTTAATCCTCAGGGGTCCTCGGAGGGGACAATCCTGAAGGCTGTGCCTGGCAGGTGGATGTTATCCTCATATCTAATGTATAGGGGAGGACATTGAACTCCACAGTGTTTCAAACGTTCATGGGTTTCAAAACCTGTTGAGCACAGGACCCGGAAAGAGTTACCTATTCTAGGTAACTAGAACAGTCCCTGCTGGGTGGGACACTCGTGGAAGGGGAGAGAAAATAAAGACATGAAGAGCCAGGTAAGCACCCTGTAGATGATCAAACAGACAGACAGAGCTGAGCGGTACCGGAGCGCTGATTCAGCTGGATGGCAGGGTGGGGACTTCCCAAATGACATTTGAGTTAAAACTCCATGACAGGAGGAGCCAGACTTCGTAGGAAGAGCTCCTAAGGCATTTTCTAAGAAAGGGAGTAACAGAGGCTGGAGACTAATATATACAAAGGACAGAAAGGAAGCCCCTGGGGAGATGCTGTCTTGGGCAGAGGGGAAGAGGTGTCTGTGCAGGAGGCTGGGCTAGGCCCCGCCTAAGCCCCCCTCCCCCCTCGCCCAAGCCCCCGCCCACTGAAAGAATCAGGTTTCCTGCCAGCTCCTCTGATCCAAAATTTTACATCCAAAGAAAATCAATTCAAGTGGCCAAGTGATTTAGAAACAAATTTTTAAAAACTCCTCCCAAAAGGACAAAGCAGAAAAACCATGATCTCATCCTTCGGGAAAAAGTTTTAGAACCAAATACCCCTAGAACCAATTCAGGCCCCAAAGCAGCAGGTGTTCAATAAAGGTTTGCTGAACAGACACCAGGAGAAAGCAACGTCAGTTGTACACTCTGTGAGCGTGAGCTTGCTCACAAACCCTTGGCTAAAGAGCCCGAGAAGGGGAAGTGGAGACAAACCACAGGCAGGTGCTCACCCAACCGCACTCGATCCCACCGGCGGACACAGGCTGGAAACACAGGCTGCAAACACAGAGGTGAACGCAGGATGCAGTGTGTGTTGGGGGGGGGCGGGGGCAGGGGAAGCCAGGACGGCCTGGTTTTGAAATCTGACACCAGGGAGACCGGTGGCCCCTGCCTCATGGGCCCCCTGTCCAAGTCAGAATCCAGACTGACCTGAGCTCTTACACCAGTAATTTGTGTGCGTGAGTGTGTGTGCGCGCGCATGCGTGCACGTGCATAAGAACTGGTCAGAGGTGTGGGGGGTGAGAGGGTTCACCAAAGACAGAATTGGGAGCAGAACAGGCAGATTTACTGAAATATGCTGCTAAGGGGAGCAGCGGGCGAGACAGGAGCGGTCCGCTATGCCGTATATGGGTTAGCTCCCTGTTGCTGCGCCACGTTGGCCGGGGAGCAAACTCAGGCCATAGTGGTGATAGTGCTGAGACTTAACCCCTAGGCCACCAGGGAGGCGTTCACACCAGCAATTTTAATTACACCCTGAGAAGAGATGCAAACCTTCAAGATGAGGGGATTGAGGCAGGTGCCCGTGGTCAAGGCAAAGCGGTGGCCAGTTGAGGGCAGGGAAGTGGAACTCCGTAAGTGATTTTATGTTCATCTGTGGGCTCGTCCTGCCCCTGGTCTAGAAAGCTAGTTCTGCCCTCTAGGATAGCACTTCTCCCTCCCCCAAACAGCAAGGGTCCTTAGGTGCACCAAGAACTTGGATGTTTGTCAAATGACGAACAAGTGGAGAGCAGGGCAGTCTATTCTGACCAAGCAGCGTGACCCGGAAGGGGACCCTGGAGTTACAGGCAGTGAGGAAAGGTCAAGGAACAGTGCAGAGACGTGAACCAGCCACACAAGGAAAGACCAGAGAGATTAAAGAAAAAAACCTCTTCAGGGAAGCCTGATTCAACACTCAAACTGTTACTTGGAAAAGAAACTAGGCATCTCCAATGCCCCAGAAGCCAACCTGTGGCCAAAAGTTGGGATTTGCTTAAGGAGTAACTGCCTCCTACCAATTTAATGTAAGGAAAAACAAACAAACAAACAAAATTACTTAAGGCATAATTTCCTCCTAGCAAAGTGCTGGCTGAACTGTCAGTGCACTGCTAGCCTTCAGGGGTTTGAAAGACCTGGGCAGAGAGGTACAGAAATTCCGAAAGAATCCACAAGAAAATGCATTTGCATTTGTCAGAGGTACATGGATGCTATTGCTGAGGATACAGCTTTCAGCTCTTCTCAAACTGATGTGGTTCCGACAGCTTCTCATAGGATGCTATGAAATCTCACACTCTACCTTTCAAGCTGACCTCTGGGAAAAAGATGAATCAGAGTGGTCTGATGAGAGTATCTATGAAGGGGTGAGTATCACAGCAGCATTTGAGTGCTTTTAGGATGCAGCACAGATAAGACAGGTGCACTAGAACACTAGAACCACAGGTCCATTCTCCCATTGACTTTGATATTGAATCATCAAGAAGCAGACAAAAAGGCCCAGTTATACTTGAGGACACATATTAGCTGTCCCCTCCTACCACTTGGTGTCCAAGTGGGTGGATGATTTGGATATTGCAAAGGAATTCTAGAAATACTCAATGCCATTGACCAGGGAACTTAGGAAAGCATGAGTTCTTATTAGGACCCACTTAAACTCACCTCGTGTAGTGTTTTCTAGAAAAAATTGCCTGCATGCCATCTTTCTAGTTATCTAATCGCTCTGTCAATAACTGTGAGCTTTCCAAAGCTTGACATTAGTGAGTAAAACCCAAAAAAGTGTTCTTTCAATCCTGCCGATTAGGAGATTCAGGCAATAAACCAACATATGGTACAAATAGTGATTTCATCAAAGTATTCTGTAAATGTTACAAAGGAAACGAATGGTTCTAAACAATAAGTTACAGAGACCTTGTCAAAATTGGCTCTCTAAGGGAGCCCAGCCACCATGTTTTATAAACCCTCAAATGTGCAGCTCCCAGACTAGTCTCTATGGCACTGGCTCTGCAAAACCACAGCCCATCGGGGCTGGGAAGGCCACACAGATCACCCATGGCAGCGGCCTCCTATCTAGCACACGTGGTATAGATGCTTTATTTGAAACTATGATTCTGTAGGTCTAAGGAGGACTGGAGAATCTGCATTTCTAACCAGATGATTCACGTGCTGCTGCTCTGCAGATAACATTTAAGGAGCACAACTCTATTGGGCATTTGAAAAGACCTAAATCCATGAAGAGCTATGCCATGTTCATGGACAGAGAGGCTCAGTCATAAAGATGTCAGCTTTCCTCAAATTAACATATAAGTTTAATGTACTTCCAACTAAGATCCCCAGGGAGTTGGTTAGTTCTTTACTGTAATTTTGGAATTGTTTAACCTGACAAGCTGATTCTAAAATTCATGTGGAAGACAATTTTGGAAAAATGCAAGGTGAGGAGCTTGCCTTACCAGCACAAGGCTTATGATAAAACCACAGATGTGGTTTTGACACACAATTAGCCAAGGAGACTGAGGGGAAGAAGAGTCCTCAAACAGAACTTTGCTTTAAGGAAAACTGTATGTGGAGAGGGCATTACAAATCAGGAGGGAAAGGATAAATGATTCAGGAAATAGAGCTGGAGAAATTGATTATTCTTTAAAAAATTGGATTCCTACTTTGTACCATCTGCAAAAATAATATTCCAAGCAGATTATATTCCCAAATGTGAAAAAATTGAACATTTCATAATCTTAGAAGAAAATACAATTTTTTTACAACTTTAAGGTAGGAAATATATCTTAAATAAGACACCGACTGTGCAAACCAAAAAAGAAAAGATTGACAAACTTGACTTCATTAAAACTGGATTTCCCATATGCCATAAATGAACAAGCTAAGTCACACTAGGAAAAGCTATTTGCAGCACAGATACTAGTATCCAGGATGCATCGCAAGCCTAAGAGAAAAGGATACAGGCAGGAAGGTCACAGCTGACGAAACCAAACAGGGAAAGACATGAAAAGACATTCAACCTCACAACTAATTGGAGGAATGTAAATTATAACCAGTGGGATATCATTTCACACCAGTATACTGGCAAAACTTAAAAACTCTGACCAGACTAAATGCTATCTAGAATGTAAAGTGAAGGACATTCTCTAGCAGATATGTTTGGAGAATAAATTGCAACAACCCCTTTAAAAAGCAATTTGACATTATCCGCTAAAACAAATGATGCATGCATTGAATACCCACCAATTCCACTCTTAGGTATGTGATAGAAACCCTCATTTATGCACACAGGGAAGCATGGGCAAGACATTCTTTCTACCTTACAACTGTGGGAAATGGGAACAATCTAAATGCCTTACCATTGGAGCTGGTTAAATACAATGTGGTCTATTCATTCACTGAAGTACTATATAGCAGGAAAAACTGAACCAAAGTCACATGTATCACTATGAGTATATTTGGAAAGCAATATCGACTAAAGAAACAAACTTATGAAAATGTCAGTAATAGATAACATTAATATAAAATTATTGTTTGCATTTTTTAAATTTTTAAAGCACACAAGAAAGATCTAGGTGTTATTCGGGATATGAGTGTTTGGGGCAAAAATATATGTTTATATATATACTTGGAATATATAAAATCCGCTGTCCTTCTAAATTATTACTAATTAACATTAAGGGAAGGGAAGGTTCTTCAACAAAACCAGACTTTTCAGATTGAAAAGCCTCAGAAAACCTTCGACCCACAAATGAAGCTGCTCCTCAATACCGGAAGCCAGTACAGACAGTCCTAAGCCAGGGCTGGCGTGCATGGCTATGCAGCTTGGGCTGCACAGTCTGTGAGCATGCACTTCACTGTGTAAACGATGCCTCTGGGTTGTACAGAGACAACATATACAACTGTATACGACAGTCCTGTCATTCCTAGGTCACTGGCCCCTTTGGAAAATGATGCCCATTTCTGGGGAAAGGCCCATCCACACAATTACTGCCTAAAATGTCAGTGGATTCAGACACCTCCTCCCTGACAATCAGTACCGACACCAGCCACACACTTCCAGGGATGAATGCCCACACCCTTCACAAGCACTTGCAGTCAAAGCCGTGGGACCGAGTACTTTCTTAATCACATCTGAACCTGCTTCTGTATAACCTCTTTCCATTAAAGCTGATCCATTTGCTTTCCACCTGACACTTCAGCTACTCAAAGAGAGCTAACCTGTTCTCCTTGGAGACTTCTGCCTTCTATGCTAAATATACTCTTGTTTTCACTTATTAGAAACAAGCCCTGTCTTCTCCTTTGTGAAAGATGCATTTTTAAACTGTCCGTCATTTCCCCAGCAGTCCTTGCCCTCACAGACAACGAGGCATGCTGACCTTGATCCCAGAACTGCGAAGCCTCTCTCTCAAGCTGCCCCTTTGGGAAACCTCTAAAATTCTCGACTCTGACTTCCCACATGGTCAAACGCCCACAGCAGCCAGGAAGGCGGAGGTTGGAGGAAAGGTCAGCCTTCTCCAGAGGCAGGGACGCTAACTGAGCAGAAGCAGGGCAGAGTCCCCCAGGCCCAGCGAGATGGGTCGCTTCCACTTACTCCCAAAACTCCATGACGGGGGAGGTGGCATTCTGTAGAGCCACGTGGCTGTGGTTGCTCACGTTCAGTTTCTGGAACTCCACACACTTATCTACAGTGAAAATAAGACAAGAAACGCAAGAAGGTTAGGACCTCCATGAGGGCTGGGTCTTGGGAAACACTCAGAGTTGATGATGCAACCAGGCGGTTTTACCCAACTGCCGCAAGTAAACACAGCTCAAAGAGCGCCATGGGGGAATCATTAACGCAGAGTTTAAGAGTGGCTGGTCTGTGGACCAGGGAAGTTGTGGGCCCGGCTGCCTTCTCTCTTCATTTCCAGTCAGTGTTCTCCATCAAGCTCTTTCCTCCTGCCTCATTCTCAAGCCTTCTCTTGCCCCCACACTCTGTCCATGGCATTTACCTGCTCTGCTCAGTGACCCTGGCAGGAATGAGGGTGCTGAAGGACGGGGTCCGCCTTGGGGTCCTCAGGGGAAGTATCACAGTTGAGACTTAATTTTTGTTCACGTAAAAAGAGGCTGAAAGCACATCTGCCTCATAAAGAGGTGATCATTAGGGGAGAAGCAATGTGAGTTTCCGTGTGCAAAGAATTCCTACTTTCTTCATTATCCCTACTAGATAAATCCATCCAAGAAAGGGTTTGCTGAATGTCTCTTCTCATGCCATGAAACTTTATCAAGGAAGATTTGAGTCTCAAGTAAAAGACACCTGAGTGCCCATCCCTTGAGGCCCTATCAACTCATCAGTTCCTCCTCCAGGAACAGTCCTTGGTCTCTCTGTCCTGAATTCCAAGAAAGTGAGAATGTAAACGTCCTCTAAGGACCACCTTCTCCAACGACCTTTATTTTGAAGTGGCAGAATTTAAGGTTCAGAAATAATCACGGGACCCACACCTGCACCCTCCCGCTCTCCTACATGTCAGTAGTCACTTAGAGGCAGAACTGGGAATCCCCTCCAGCCAAGGCTTCTGCTCCTCTGCCATCATCACTGCCCCATCCTGCCTGCCACTATGGCACCGGTGCCTCCCTCCAGCGCCCACCTGTGCACAGACACACTCTGCCCACCAGACCGGGCTCCGAGGGTGAGTTCCTGCACCCAGTCATTTCTGAGCCTGTGCCCAGCAGGGAGCCAGTCCTCAGCCTCATTCTGCAACCTCTGGGGGCAGAAAGGACCTCCTCTACATGATGGTTTACACATCGCAAGTGTTCACCACACCTTTAGAAAAAGGGGTGCAAGCAAGTGGAAGGAAAAGGTTTGCGGTCTACTGAGGAAAAGCTATTTGAGATTCAGTCCTACCAGCCTGCCTCCGTCCCTGGCTCTTGGCAAGTGCTAACCAAATTCTGGAAGGAGGTGCTCAGTGGGGTCCACAGCACTACGAGGAGATGGGAAACCTGGTGACAAATGCAAGACATCTGGCTGTGCCCTTGTGCCTCACTCTGTTGGGTGCCCTGAGCTCTGACTGTAGTATATAAAAAAGTGCTTCCCATTTTTTTTCTTTTCTGGAGTAATACAGTTTCTCAGACACCCAAGGTTGACAAGGTATTTTTATTAAAATGATATGTAATCATGTGTAAACAATGAGTTATTAAGCCTTTGTGATTGCAGCACACATAGCTATACAACCAGAATTAAAATTTCAAATTAAATAGAGAAATAATCAAGAAGCCCACACCTGCACCCTCTCCTCTTCTACAAGTCACCAGTTACTTGGGGGTTCATGTCCACCCAAGGCTCCAGGCCCTCTGCTAGGCACCCAGTACAATTTAAATTGATAGAGGAGGGTGGATGTAACGGGTAATGCCATTTGGTGAATTAAATGGATTTCCCTAGCAAAAATGTGGAGCTATTAGTAGGCGGCAAGGTCTGGAGGCCGTGTGCCTATTCTTCCACAAGCTATTTGAGATTCAGTCCGACTACCATTTTTACCTGATCACGCTTCTGCAAGACCTTCATTCCTAGAGTTCATGGCATTCTCAAATAGACACTACTGAGGGCCAATGCACCCCTCTAATTCAACCTCTCGGCTCTCCCCACTAGGCTACCAGCATCCTATTTACCGGCACTGCATCTTAAATTGCAGACATACACAAAGTCAGGCACGGAAACATCCCAACTGTCCTCAGTTGGACGGTGGTTGCACAGACAACCCAGCACACGGGCTTATTTTTAGAGTATCCTCAAAATAAATACACAATTAAATTATCATGGGGGAGGAAGAGAACTCAGAAGCCTCCCAAGTAATCTGTCCTTGAATTTTAGTTTGATCAGACATCTCTATGAGGAGCCTGGTCAAAGAAAGGTTAAGAAGCAGGACCTGAAAGAGCAACAATGAGATCTCTGAAAAAAAAAAGAAGATAGGAGAGCAAGGCAAAGTCCTGAGAGTACAAGCTGTGTTCCAGGTTAGTGCCTGCAATTGACCAACTCACAACTAGTATCTCAATCTTCAGAATGATGGGCCACTTCCAAGACAAACTGACCACAGGTTAGAACACGAATGGCGAATAGCTTAAAGCATATGTGCCAATTCTGGTCATAAAGCAGTGGCTTCCTAGAGCATGTTGGAAAGGGTTCTGAGACCAAAACTAAACTCAAAGTGAAGAGTTCTATAATCGATTAGTGATGTCTGCCCAGAGAGCAGCTACTGTCAATAGGGGATGGGCATGTATTTGCCTTCCCTGGGTTATAAGACTCGACACTAATAGGAAAACAAATTGAAAAGCAAATAGTATATGAGAAACCAAAGTAATCTAAAAAGTTCTCCATCCCAGGGGGTGGGGAAGGTTGGTGAATTCAAATATTGACCAGGGTGGATGGGTAAACAATCCAAGTGGACTGGGTGGGGACTGTCACCAACTTGAGGACAGATGCCCCATCCAAAGGCAGCAGCCGCTTCTCACTACCATTGCTGCCAAGTAAGAATGTGGCAATGTGGGTCTGGCAAATCTTTTCAAAATTTCAAGGGAAGCTGGAAATTTGGATTTTCATTGAAAAATCTAATCTTTTCAAACTAGGCAACCAGACACATTTTTTTTAAATTTGTCTGTCATTGATCCCAAACCTAACTGGCCTTTCAGCCTCCTGTCTGCACCCCTTGATCTAGTCTAACTTCTTCATTTGACCCAGGAAAATCTGACACTTGGGGAGGCAGGGCCAGAATTACAGCTTGAAACCTGGGATCTCAGTCTAGTGCTTCTTCCTCGTGTCCCCACTCTGCCCCCAAAGGGCCCAATCTCTGTGTTTGGCAAAGCAAAGAATCACCTTTCTTCTCCTTGTGCCAGTGCCTGGGCCACTGTTCAGCTCTGGCTTCAAGGCTGCCACCCACAGAATGAACCCAGGCCAGAACTGACCCAGGCCAGAACTGACCCCTAGTTTCAGCAAGACCACCCCAAAATCTGAACTCACAGCAAGAGGCCGGAATGGGTCTCCAGGACAAGGACACACCCCAACAGCAGGTCCCCAGCAGGACTCGCACAGAGACCACCCCACGGGCCATACCTGTGTTCCACTCGTGCCCACAGGTGGCCCAGGGGAGCTCGGTGGTGAAGCAGTTGCTCAGGTAGAAAATGGCCCACGCCAGGATGATGATGTAGTACACATTTAGATGGGCCTCGATCACCTGGGTGGCATAGCCGATGCCTGAAAGAACAAAGCAGTGGACCACTTGGGTCTCTCTACCTTCCTGAGGTGTCTTCAGCCGCTTCCACAGCCTGACGTCACTAGGCATCAATTTTCCTTCCGATGAACTTGACACTTACCTTCAAATAAAGGGCAGACTTTCCTCCAGCAAGTAATGCCACCTTCGCTTGTGAACTGTCCCAGAGCCGTTTCCAGGAAGAAAACAGGAATTCCACAGCAAATGAAAAAGACCACATAGGGAATCAGGAACGCCCCTGTGAGAACGCAAAGGAAGGAACCCGGGTTAAAACCGCCCTTGCCATTTCACACTCAGCTCTAAAAATCCTTACCAGGGGCCTGCAGCAGGCAAGACGCCACCTTCTCAGGGCTTGAGGTCCCGCTCCCGCTGGGAGGACCGGTGCCCGAAAATGGGGCTCAGGCTTGCTCTCTCTGCCTGCTGTGACCCAAGTCAGTCTACCTCACGCCCTCAGCCTCCCCTCCTCTCTCTGTAAGACGGAGTATCTGTTCTGCTGACGTCAGAAGGGGGGGCGCAGCTCAGACCAGAATGTCAAAGAAAGTGTGTGGTTTGCTTGATTCTGTTATTTATACAATTCATCCCTGGCACAGGTCAAGTCCATTTCCTTCCTGAACGTTACACCCTTCACACTTATTCTAGAATAATCTCAACAGGCCATGTGACCAGCAAAAAATCTTTCATAAAGAAAAGCGTTCTCAAGCAGACAATCATTGGGCAACATCAGGCCCTTGACACGCGGCCCAGTTATGGAGCTGAGGTCTAAGGAGGTGGCCCCGAGGACCCAGGCACCCAGAATGGCTGGCTTTGAATTGGTCAGAGAAAAGTCCACGGTGAGATCTAGTGCTCCATCTTGAAACACAATACCCAACGTCTGGGCCTTTCTGTCAAACAAATTAAATAACTGAGGTGAATACGAGCTATTGCAAGCAGAAAGGGGTTTTTCCAAATCCCTTGTTCTCTGCCTGACTTATAGCAAAGCGTGAAGCACATACCGGTCCCCACCCTCTCACCAGCGTGCAGTCTCCCACTGAAATTGTTTTTTGCTAAATGAAGCCTCTTTAACTGCAGGATTAACAGCAGCACTGTGCTCCATCCCGATAGTAGGGCCCTACTGAGCAGGCTTGGAAGGGTCTTATTTAGCTCTTCTGAGCAAGACACTATTGCTAAATTTTCACACCGGGAAAGCAATACTTTAAACTATGCTGAGATCCATTAGTAGAGCTGGGTAGGTATTTTCTTTTAAGGTAAATAGCTGATAAACAAGTACTGCAATTATATTAGATAGCAAAATTTGTGTGAAAAGGAATACGAACTTAAGACTGAGGGATTAAAATCAGCAGCAGCAGGTTCCCTGGTGAGTTATAATTTACCTGGGAGACCTGTGAATCCTCTCAAATCAGTCAGCTGACACGTTCTGAAACCTTTCCGCTGATGTACTTGCAAAGCCAGAGATTCCTAAGATGACTGGCTCAGTTTAACCAGGTAGCAAGCCTTGCACCCATGGACCCAAACACTTGGCAAGTTAGAGGAAAAAATAAAAAAGGACTCCTTTAAAACTTTACTCACAGCAACTTTTTTTAATCTGTTGGCAGAGCTTGTAATTTACCCAATTTACTCTGCGTTCTGCTTTTTGTTTGGGCTTAACGATTCCCTATATTTAAAAAAAAAAAAAAAGCTGTCAAAACAGTTTGCCTGGGACTACACTAAAGGTTTCCACAAGTATCTAAGTGGGCACAGTAACTTAAAAGGCTGAATCTTCTAGGAGAGCAGGGTTCGCCACAGAGGGCACAGGGCATACTTGGAGGTTCCAAGTCCACGCCCTCTCTGCCCCTGCCAAGCCACCAACACCAGCAGCCAGTTCATTACCAGTGCAGAGCGGGCTGGGAGCAGCCTGTGCCTCCAGGGTGAATGTCCCTCAAAAGAGCGCCGGGGCCAGGCAGTACCCTCGCTCCCGCTGCGGCTGCTCCCACAGGAAGTCCTGCCCCACACAGCTAACAGCCTGGGACCGGCCAGCCAACTCCTAAGCCGCTTCCTTAGGGTCTGGGGATCTGCTGGGGGGAGAGAGGGTAGCGGCACAGAGAAGGGAGGGCATAATGTGTAGACACCGGCTTTTTTTTTGGGGGGGGGAACGATGCCACCAAGAAGTTTTCACAAGGTCCCCTCCATAGACCTGCCGGGAGGGGTCCCAAAGTTTGGAGCCCCTTCCCTGAGTTGGGAGACAAGAGGCTCCACCGTTGCAGCCCTGCAAATGGACACGGATATGTTGTGCTAGAAACGACTCTCTTGTGGCCTTCCTTTCCCATCCCCTCCCTTCACCATCCCTAAGCATCTCCAGTAAAAGTTGTCACTTGGTGCCAGTTCTTACACTGGAGAGGCCCAAACACTAGCCCCACAAAGGGCTGGGGAGCCGATGCCAGACAGGCAGGAAAGCAAACAGCAATGCCGCGCAGCTCAGAGCACTCCCTGCCTGGCCCCGATGCAAACAGGCCCTGGAGGTCAGAGTCCCCCTATCACTGCTGAAGTGGGTGACTTCCCTGAGCCTTCGTTTCTCAGGTGCCAAACCACTGTCTCCAAAGGTGGCCGAGAATGAAATGAGATCATGTGAGCCAAGTTTGGTCTCAGGCACTCAAAAACCCGGTCTGCTTTTGCCACCAGCCTCTGACTCCAGATGGGTATCTAGTTATGGAAACTGAGGCGCTGCCTCCAGCCCAACAGCGGCGAAGTGTGCCAACAGCAAGGGGTCTGCCCTCCTGCAGGGGCAGCAGGCACCTGGCCGGCAAGGGCCCGCGCTAGCAGGTGGCAGGGACAGGTGCGAAGAGGCGCGTGCGCGCGGGGCCCGTGCAGCCAGGTGGCCCGTCCCGTCCGCCCTCGCTGGCTCCCCGCCCCCACCGGCTGGGCTCTGGGCTCCCGGCTCCCGGCTCCCGCGCCCGCCGGCCCTCACCTCCTCCGTTCTTGTAGCACAGGTAGGGGAAGCGCCACACGTTGCCCAGCCCGATGATCTCCCCCGCCACGCTCAGCACGAACTCCACCTTGTTGTTCCAGTGGCCGCGCTCGTGGACCGCCTTGTCGCCCTTGTCGCGCGGGTCGCGCGCGGCCGCCGCGCCCCCGCCGCCGCCGCCGCCGTCACTCTGCGCCTCGGGCTCCCGCGCCTCCTCGGCCGCCTTCCCGTTGCCCAGAGGCAGCGCCTTCTCCGCCGTCATGGCCGCGCTGGCTGCCTCGTGCGCCCGGCCGGCTCTGCGCCGCCGCCCCGGGCGGGCCGGCTTTTCAGGAGGCGCGAGCGGGCGGGAGGGGGCGGCAGGGGGTGGAGCCGAGGGCCGGGCCGGCGCGGGGACGGGGACGGGGACGGGGACGCGGCGCCGCGGCAGGCCCTCGAGGCGCCCACGCCGCCAGCCGGCCCGGCCGGAGCCCGCCGGGACCCTGCGCGCGCCCTTGCTTCGGGTGCCCTCCCACCAGCCCCTTGGGACCAGAGTGGAGGCGCTGGCTCCGGACTGGTCTGGGCTCCCAACGCCGAGCCCTGAATTTCCATCACTCTAACCTACAAACGGGCTGGGACCTGGGTGTCCCATCTCTTGAATGAGAGGGGTGGGCCCTAGGCCGGGTTCTCCAGCCTCCACTGCACCCCAGCACCTGCGGCTCTTGCTGAGCTGCAGATCCTGATCTAGCAGGTCCTGCTGGGTGGGAGCATTTGCATTTCTAACAGGTGCCAGGTGATGCTGATGTTGCTGGGCCAGGGGTGGGCTTGGAGGGAAAGGAAGTAAATGAACTCTCGGGTCCTTCCCAGTGCTGGTCAGAGACTGCAGCTCCCTAGGGTGGGGACGTCGCAAGGCCCTGCTCATCCTGGTGCCCACTGGTTTCAGCAGTGAATGGGACCCTGTGGCAGTGAGGTGCCCCTGCCTGGAAGCTCAAATCTAAGTCGACTCTCATGGTCCACCTGTCTTACTTGGGCCAAGTCCTCCAACCTGTCCTGTTTCCTGATTTGCAAAA
This sequence comes from Scalopus aquaticus, assembly GCA_004024925.1. NCBI lineage: Eukaryota > Metazoa > Chordata > Mammalia > Eulipotyphla > Talpidae > Scalopus > Scalopus aquaticus. The sequence goes on along the minus strand of PVIJ01009829.1, from coordinate 44,791 downwards.
GGGATTGCCAGTGGTGCCTTTCTTAGAGGCTGTGTGTGTGTGTGCAGTCAATGGGAAATGCTTATAAAGTCCTCAGTGTACTGGATGCGTGACTGCTAGCGACGGCCAGCATTATATTATGCAGTCAGACCCGCGTGCACTCACACACTTCCTTGTTTAGCATCCGTCTCCCCACTCCGTTGTGATGCACGCTGTGCACGGTCCTGTCATCCCCACAGGCACAGAGCCAAGCACAGCACCTAGCACATGGTAGGTGCTCAGTAAATATTTGTGGAAAGAGGGAAGGGAGAAGAAGAATTGCAGGGCCATGGACCCTAATCAGATCCGCTTCTGTCATTTCAGTCCTGGAGAAGTCCTGCCCCCTGAGCTGTTGCTGAGGTCACCCGCTGTGCCCCCCGCCGCCAACCTGGGAGCACTCCTCCAGGCTGCTCCCAGGGAGAGCCTCCCTGTCCTGCAGGCTTCAGCTTCTTTCATTGTAGCTCACAACTGCTCAAGTCTCCCTACCTCCATCCCCTTCCTGCCACCATCTTCCCTTTGCAAGCCTCCTGCCCCCTCCCCCTCACTATCATATTTCTTGAAAGAGTAAGTTTACATGCTGCCAGCCCTGCTTCACCTCCCACTCATTTCTCAGCCCACCGGCAATCTGGCTTGCCCCCGCCACTCCTCTGAAAACGCCGTCTGTGAAGTCTCAGAAGGCCTCTGGCAGACCCGCAGCTGCCCGTCCATGCAGACCCTGCCATACACCTGGAAAACTCCTGCGCCCTTACTCCCTTCTTCTCTTTTTTTAAAATTTATTGAAGAAACATTTATAATGTCAGGCGGGTAGCCTTCTAACTCGACATCTGTGTCTATTACCTGAAGAGCATCGCTGAGAGGTTCTGTCCTCCATCCTACAACTGACCCCCTTTTCCCGATTTTACTGCCCCCCCTTCCTTTCCACTAATTACTACTTTGTTCTTACAGTCTAAGCATTTGTTTAGGTTTTCTGTGTTTGTTTTACTTCTTTATCTTGCACATAGGAGTGAAATCATCTGGCGTTTTCTCCAGCTAAGAGCACACTATGGAGAAAAAAATTGTCTTCAATAAATGGTGCTGGGGAAACTGGACAGCCGCACGGGAGGAAGGAAGCTGGACCACTGGGAATCTGGACAAAAGAATGAATTCCCAGGGATCAGACCTTCCAGTCTTCACGATCACTTGTGTGTGTATCCCTGCCCCTGTGTCTCCGCTCCCCTTTCTCTCCCCTTAAATCTGGCCTCCCCGTGTCCTTAGCCACCCAGCTCAATGCTGATGGCCCCAACCCTCCATCCCCACGTACTACCCAGAGTATGTTTCAAGTATGGGGTGTGTTTAGGATGAGAATGAACTGAATTCGGAGAGCTGTGGCTTCAGACCCAGCTCTGCCATTTAGGAGATGTGTTATCGCTTGCCTCAGGCGGCTCCTCTGTCAAGTGAGTTAGTAGTTCTCTCTCCTGGCCTGGGTGTGAGGGACACAGGCCTTGACTGCCACAGGTGCTCTAAGAACAGGAGGTGTTATTTTTATGGTGATGGTGATGCCATTCCCTTGCTTAAAAGCCTTCCTTAGCCCTTGTCTTAAAGGATAAATCAAATTGCTGACCCTGCAATTCCAAGTTACCCCACAACCTCATTGTCCCAGCCCTGCCTTCTAACATGTTTCTCCCACACTGACCCCCTACAGCAGTACTTTCATTTTCTTTGGGGTGATCCTCGGTGCTGCCTATAGACTCAGCAGTAAAGGGAGGAATTCTTCTGTGACCTTGACGGTTCCTGTACACAGGAGGCACATTTGTGAAACGACCAACTATGTCTAAACATAGAGGAATATTTCCGAATCTCAGCATTGCACTATTAAGCTATCACTCCAGCTTAACCTGGGTAAACCTGCTTCAAATCTAATCACATTTGCCTTTGTACTGCTACCCAACCTTATTACTTCCAGGAATTTACTTCCCCTGTGTAGCTTTCATTCTACAAACCTGCTTGGAAGTAGCAGTGAAGCAGCACAGGGGGGCTTGGGGCCAGTTCTGCCCATGGGTAGTTCTGCGGCCTTGGGTGCCTCCCTTCAACTCTGAGCTTTGGTGCCATCCACTCCTTAGGATGGGATTATCCTCATCTCCTGAGGTGGCCTTAAAGGTGAAGCATGATCTCATGTAGTGAAGAACACTGTACAAATACTAAAGTCTCAAATTCACCTCTCAAACGTTCTGGTTTTCCCTTATGGAGGTTGACCTGGTCATTCCCTATTAGAATGTAGTAAATAAATATTCAAAGTCCACCCCTGTGGTTACTTCATGGCACTTGAAATGCCTTAGTCTTTTTGCTCTGCCCTCATGCAGAAGAGTCCACATCTCCCTCATCATTTCAGAGTCTCATCTTTGGAAGTCTTCCATCTCATCATTTCTCATTGGGGTGAGCGAAGCGCACACATCCAGGTCCACCAGGAGAGTGTCCTCGGCTGGGTGGGTGTGAAGATCCCGTGCTGATCCTCAAACAACGCAGCTCGCGGTCACCCACCCTGGGCTCCAGCAGCCACCTCGGCAAAGACTGCAGGCTCAGATCACTCCTCTGTACTGTGAAGGTCCCGCCCTATTTACCTTCTAATTTTCATTGGGATTCAGTGGGTCAGCATTTGCCAAGCCTTAGATTCGGGCCTGGAAGAGGTTCCAAAACCGTCTTCAGAGAACAAAAATGTTATGGCTCCGATTCCTTTCTGGGGACGTCATTCCGAGTCTTTCATCTTCTGGAAACAGCACGTGCTGTCCTGGAGGCTCATTTAAACTTCAACATTGTTCTTTTACTCACCGCCCCCCGGACACACAGCACGTAGCTCTCACCAGAGACCTCCGTTACCCCGGGCTGGTCACTAGAAAGCGGACTTCCGCTTTCACGACAGGACGCAAAGCCGGCGCGACGCCCACGTGGGCTTTGCGGCAGTCCCAGAAGGGCGCGAGCGGCCGTGCCCCCTGCTCCTTCCGGGTGGGCCCTCGCGCCCGCCAGCGCGCTGACCAGTGTCTGAGCGGCCTCTGGGTTTATTTTGTGCCCCTGTCAGCCGGACGCGTCCTCGGGGGTCAGGGAAGCCCAGAGCGCGCGTCCCGCTTGGCGTGAAACGGGCCGGGCCGGAACCGAGCCACGGCCGGAGGGGATGCGGCAGAAGGGCCCGGAGCAATGGAGACTCGGCTGCCGCGGCGGGCGGTGATGGCAGCTCCGGGCCAGCTCGCACGGACACATGGCTGGAGGCGGGGTCACAGCCAGCGCCGCTGGAAAACATGGGGGCGGGGGCGCGAGACCGCGGCCCCAGGGCATCCGCCCCACACGGCGACCCTCGGCCTTCGCCCGGGGCAGGCAGGCATGGAGGAAGGTCGGGACATGAGGACCCGCCGGCTCTGCTGGACTCGGGCGCGTAGGCTTCACAGAGGCCCCGCTTCCGCCCGCTCTCCTCACGCTGCCTCTGGACGGTCTGCACCCCAGCCGGGGCATCCAGCTGCCCGGACACCCAGCTGCCCAGGCCTCAGCCCCGTGCAGCACCCCCCACCCAGCCCCCGGGCCTCTGCCACCCACAGCAGCACCCCCACCCAGCCGCAGGCGCTACCGTCTTTGCCCTGGTAAGTGAGCCCGCCTGTCCGCGGTTATTTCTACTTTCGCCGGCGTGTGTGTATCCCCTGGTTCCTGCCTTGGCTGGATGGTGACGCCACTTCAGGTTATGTTCTTTGGCATGGTTAGGAAGGTTACTTTGGGGGTCCGGGAAGACACAGTGTTTTCTGTGTCCGTTGAAGGTAGCTGCTGCTTCAGCTCAGGGCAGCTTTCTCAGGGTGGCGCGCTCTGTCTCTCTGGGCCGGGGAGCCTGTGGCGGTGCCCAGTGCTTTTCTGGACACGCCCCTGTCCGTTTATGAGGATGGTCGTCAGGGATTTCCAGGTCACAGTGTTGGTGCTGGCACCCTGCCCTGGTGGCATCTTTGCATCACGGGAATCTGCCCACATGCAGCATAGTGTGGAGAAGATGTGCCTAGAGGGGAGGGTGGTTCGCAGTGGGTGACGTCAGCACCTTTGCGTAAGGAAGTCACCAAGGCCACAGGGAGAGAAATGAACTGTGGGGGGCAGTGGGGGCAGTGGAGAGGGAGACAGAAGGTGGCGTTGAGTGACATTTGAATGTGGGAAGGATAAAAGCCACGGTCTTAACCATCGCTGGTGGGCCCCCTCCACTTTGTGCTGATGTAGCCAAGGCCAGTCTGCTTAGGGAGGACGAACCAGAGCCACTGTGCAGAGTGTTCTCTTCAATTGTGTGCGACCAAAAACCTGCCTGGCAGAAGCAGAATCCTAAAGAGGAGGCAAGGAGGCCTCAGGTAGCAGAAAGGACCTCATAGGGGCCGCCCTGCCTGCATCACCTGCCTGGGAGGGGTAGCGCTGGTGACGCTGGGGATGCAGAGTGGAGAACAGACTGGCACTCGCATGGCTACCACAGGGGACTTGGGTGGGGTTTCCAAATAACGAGCTTGTCTGAGGACAGTTTTCTGCGAAAACTTGGCTTCATGGGCACCGCCACTCTTTATTTTTAGCATGAGGGCTCTAGCCCTTCATCCTGCCCCATTGCCTCCCATCCACCATGTGCCTCGTGGAGTGGCCCCGAGAGTCCCACAGGTTACTGTGGTCACTGGAATGAGGAGCTTGCCTTCTGTTTCTGTTGTCAGCATGAGAATGTTCCTGGTCCAGGAGGAGACGCACATGCGCATTGAGCAGAACAACCCCCGCTGAGTGTCCCCCAGGCAAACCCAGGTGGAAGCAGAGGCCCCAGGGCCCCACAGAGGCAGGGGCAAACCCAGCCCAGTCACCCATCTCACGCCCCTGGCTCACTGTTGTTTTGAGGCACAAAATTTCAGGGGAGCTGCCACACATTTCTGCTCGTGTCCTTTGTGTCCGGTGTTCCTCTTTGCTTACTGGACACAGCTCATTCTCTTCAGCCCAGTTCGAGAATTCTAAAGTGATTTCTCCACCCTTTAAGGTGTCAGGGCTCCCTGGCCACCTTGTCCTCCAAGGGGAAGTTCCATTTTGCAACTTTTACACATGAGTCTTGGAAGCTGCCCTGCTCGGGTTGCTGTAGAGACATTCTTTTAATGTCCTTTAAATTCCTTTAACGCGTTCGGTGCTGGTTTGGGGCGACTCTTCACTGGTAGGGCCAGAATTCGATGAAAGGGCCGTAAAGCTTTCTCCCGCCTGTCCTTCTGCTCCGGAAATCCTTACTCCTGCTCGTCTTCTGCCACAGTGCAGTGTCCAGCGCAACATTCTTTGAAAGGAGCTGCTGTAGCAAGGAGAAAGCTTCCCCCCAACTGTCTGGGTAAACAAGCGCAGCAGATGGCAGTGCTGCGCCCTGACGTGATGGGGGCTTGCTCCTGACTCCTGCCCGGCGGTCATGTTCTAAGTCCTCACTCTTGCGGCGGCCCCCTGGTGGGCAGAGTACTTCCTCAGACCCTGACTTTGACATGGCCCTGTGATTCCCAGTGACCGAGCAGTTTTGAAATGCGTGAGCAAAGTTGGGCCTTCTCATCTGCTGATATCACCTTGGGAAGAATTATTACCCCATGCAGCTGGCGCACCTCCGCCTGGGCCCCAGAAGGGACAGTGGAGCCGAGCTGCCCTAGGCAACCCACAGTCTTAGGAACAAGAAGTAACTCTTCGTCGGGTGTGTGGGGGGATGTTGAGATTATTAGGTGGTTATCACAGCAAAAGCTGATGGATTCGCTTCCCGTAGGCTGGGCATGGGCCCTTATGTAGCCCCATCTCTGTTACACTGCACAAAATCTCTGAGGATTAGGGATGGTAATGTCTTTAGTCTATGGATAATGCAGCTGGAGCTAAGAGACATTGAGCAACTTGTCCAAAATCACACGGGTCCAGGATTCAAATCCAGTTCTCTGACTTGCTCTGTGACCTGCTGGGTTGGGCTGTGGTCCTCGTCCAGCCAGTGGCTTCACCCACATGAACTTTGCCTTCCCCTGTTCCATCCAGGGGTAGATAGGAGGAGAGCACAAAGGAGGAAATTCATATGCCCTTCCTGATCTAAGTGCAACATCATCATTATATCCCAGATCCCAGCCTGGGCAGGGAAGCCCCTCCGGGCCGTTTCTGTGGGACGATGCTTTCCAGGTCCTTAAACTCTGATATGACGCCTGGACTCGGCGTGGCAGCCCTGGGGGAGCTGGGTGGCGCGAGGACCTCGTGTGCAGGCAGCCCTGTTTATAATGAATCTCCATATCCTGGCACAGTGTGCCACAGGAAGATATTTTAAAAAATGTAAAGTAGCTCATCGATATTGTCTTTGTTTTTCATCAATATTTTAAATATTGATTGCTTATTGAAAAGATGATAAAGTATGTTATACAAATACACATCAGTATTAGGTTTACTTCTAAAGTAGACATATGGATTACATAAAGTATATTATTAAATTTAATTGCATCTTTGTCCTCATACTTCTTTAATGTCGCTCCTAGAGCATTTTAATTACTTATGTGGCTTATGCTCTCTTGCTGTGAGGAGTGCTAGTCTGAAAAGCTGCAGCCCTCGAGGGCAGTGACTTTAGGGTCAAGTCTTTAGTTTGGCCGTGGGTGGAAATGAGCCTGTGGCTACAGCCCGTTCGCCACGCAGAACGCTGCATCGCCCCGCGCCCGCTTGTGGCCCTGGGTTATGGCTCAGCCTCTTCACTTGGCTGTGCCCCTTCGGAAGCATCTGCACTTTGGGCCTGTGGTGGGCCCAACGGGACAGCCAACGTGTCCAGCACCCCAGCTTCTCCAGACCAGCACCGCCCAGTGGAGACAGAGTGGACAGGGTCCAGATTCTCATCCTTGGCTAGCTGGGAAAAAGTGGGTCCTTGCTGCCAGCCCAATCTGAGTCCCTCTGAAGTGAGTTTTGAGGGTCTCTCCTTTGTCCTGAAGCACAGCTATTGTCAAATCCAAGCCGGACAGTCTACTGCCCAAGGCCGGGCGCTCAGCCGTCACTTAGAGATAGACACCACCGTGGGCCCCTTGCTTCCCCTTGCTGTGAGCTTTGATGGACTGTGCCCATTTCTAACTGCCCATCTGTTCTTCTCTCTGGAGAGTGGACACGTGTCTGTCGCTGCCCAGGCAGATCCTTCTCAAGTGCCTTGCACATCCCCTCATTCACTCCACGCTGCACACTGTGTGGCTTGTATTTTCATTATCCTCAATTCTGTCCCCATTAAACACTAACTCCCCATTCCCCTCGTCCCTGGACACCACCAATGTGCCCTCCCTCTGAGCCTGACCACGCTGGGTGCTGTGCATAAGGGAAACCCAACAGGATTTGTCTTTGTGACCTGCTTATTTCACTTGGCATTATGTCCTCGAGTTCATCCATGGTGTCACCTTTTTGCTTTTTAAGTCTAAATACCTTTCCACAGCATGGACATACTACGGTTTATTTACCTGTTCATCAGTTGAAGTACGTTTGAAATGTTTTCAGTGTGGGTATGATGACTAATGCAGTGAACATTCATGTACGAGATTTTGCACGGCCATGTTTTTAGTTCTCTCGGTGACCATAGGAGTGGACTTGCGGGGTCGCACAGTAGTTCTAGGTCACGTCTTTCGGGAAACTGTCAGCCTGTTGTCAGAGGCAGCCGTGCCCTCCCACTGGCGCGTGAGACTGTTCCCCTCGCCACATCCTCGCCAACTTGTCTTTTTATTATTATTATTATTACCGTTCTAGTGGGGGTGAAGTGGTATCTCCTTGTGGTTTTGATTTGCTTTTCTCTTATATTGGCTCATTTTATATATATTTAGTTTTAAAGGAGACTTTACATCATCACCCTAAGGGAAAGACAGTGTTGTTTGTCACAAAGCAGAAGCAACCCACTGACCGTGACATGGCCCCAGGGGACGCCTGGCTGCATGTCACACACTGTGGCCGATGGTTACTGCCTTCTGGGGTGTAACTGGGGTCACGCCGCTACCTCAGAGCTGGTGCTTAATAAATGTTAAGTTACTGTTTTACTGCTGTTTGTGAGGCATCAACGAAGACCTAAGACTTTGTGTGTTTTCAGGAGGAGGCTGGCTGAGATTTGGAGAGCCGAAGATCCTTATTGAAGGTGGTGGGGCAGGGGTAGGGGGAGGAGGATTGCAGGGGAGTGTCCAGTGAGTGGGAGAGAGCAGCCTTAGAAAATGGAAAGCAGAATGTGCCAGTGAGAATTGGTAAAGTAGGGTCAGGTGTAACATTCGTAGTCAGTCTGCGGGGGACAGCTTTGAGCACACGAGGAGTCTTCTCTGCCTCTTGTGCTGAGCTTAGCCCTCCCAGCCCCCGGGGAAGCATCGGGAGAAGGCAGGCTGGCCGGTCCTTAGTCTCTGCAGGACAGCCCTGGGCCATCCAACCTTAGAGAAGCGCCCCTCTTCCCTGCCCTGCCAGCCGCCGCGCCTCACTGGGGCAGCTCAGACGTGGTGCGTGAGGAGGGCAGCAGGCTAGGGAGTCCTGACGTGGCACCCAGGTTCAGCGGGCACAGAAACTTGTCCTAGCTCACCAGCTCATAGGCAGAAGGCCTGGAAGTAGGAATCTGGCTCTCCGGGTCCCCCCCAGTGTGCTTTCTGAAAATCCCTTCTTGGTTCTTTGTCTTGTCTCTTTGTATAGGGAGATGCCCACAGATTCCTTGCCACTAGAGTGAGATTTGCAAACTCAAAGTGTGGTTCACACCAGCAGCAGGGGCCCCTGGGAGCTGGTTAGACTCCAGGAATCTCAGCCCCTCCCAGACCTGCTGCATCAGAATCTGTAGCTTGATAAGATCCCCAGGTGATTCAAGTGCACATTAAACATTCCAGAAGCCTGAACTAGGACATTAGAACTGGCTGCATTCATCCAAAACCAGTATTTAAGCACCTCGGATGTGCAGGCTTTGGTCAGTGCTGAGCCAGCCAGGAAGGGTAAGTCCCCATTCCTGCCAACAGGAAGCTTCTAGGCTGGTCAGGAAGATAAGTGAGGTCACTTACCCACCACTGCTCTTTATTTCTGACTGAGGAGGCACCCGTGATCTTTGGGCAGGGAGGGGTAGTTCAGCTGCCTGCTCCCAGCAACTGAAATTCTGCATGTAACTTTTGACTCCTCAAAAACTCAACAACATTAGCCCATTGGTATCTGGGGCAATTGGCTACCCCATGCCCAAATTCACAGGCCCCTCATAGTTGGCCCTTCATCTCCTTGGGTTTGGGGGCCTAACTATATTGAGAAAACTGCATCTAAGGGGACCTCGTAGTTGAAACCCCTCTGCTCAAGGGTCCACTGTAGCGCTTTATGGATTTTCCTGTGGATTTCTAGAAATTCTGTAGTGGCGGTTGTAGATGCTGTTTGTCCAACAGGCTTCCCTTTCTGTCTCTTCCAGGTCCTTTGGGAAACTCCTCCCCCACTCAATTTTATTCAGAATCTTTTTGAACACCCTTGTATGCCCCTCTGCCCCCGCCACCTTGTTGTTTGTGCTCGGTGTCCACCTTCCCCACTGGACTGTAAGCTTCATGGGGGCGTGAACGGGGGCAGCTTCTAGGGCAGGTTAACCATGGGGATGAAGGAGGACAAAGGGAGGAGGAACAGAGAGGAGGAAGAAGAGGTATTGGCTTTTGTCTTTTTAATAGCTCTCCTAGTCATCTACCAAAATTAAAAAGGCCTGGGATTTTTAGGGGTTCCTGGCAAAAGTATTGTCTTGGAATTCATGGGCACTGCAAGAGGCAAGAGCCTCTTCATGCCTCTCGGGTGCCGGTCCGCGTGCGGAAGCCTTCGCATGGACCTCCGGGTCCCTCACCACAGTCCCACAAAGTGGGTGTGGTTGTCAGCCCATCACAGGGTAGACATTGGAAGCTCAGAGAGCTTGAGAAAGTTGTGCTGGGCCACACGCTGATGAGTGACTCATGAAATTCCAGCCTGGCCGCAGGTGCTGCCTTAACGCCATGTCAAGATGCAGTTCTTTCTTTCTTTTTTTTTTTTTTAAAAAAAGATGTATTTATTTATGCATACAAGCTGGGGTGCAGACCAGAGGTGTGGGGCGGTGAAAGGGTTCACCAGAGTGAGGAGCAGAACAGGCAGATCAAAACACACTGCTGCGGGGACAAGCGGGAGAGGCAGGAGAGGTCTGCTGTGCCATGTGGGAATCTCCCTGGCCGGGCATCGAACTTGCACTGCAGCCGCCGGTAGCTCCACAGTGCAGCGCTTAACCTGTTGTGCCACAGGGAGGCCCAAGATGCAGTTCTTCTGAGGTGATTGGGAGGATCCACACTTGCTCAGGAGTCAGGGAGTGGGTTTTCTCTGGCGATCGAGGAGGGAAAGGGAGATCTTGTATGGGAACTGAGGCAGGGCTTTTGTTCTGAGGGGGCTACCGTGCACCTAAAATACAAGGCACCTACTGTCTGGGCTCTCCCTGGCATTCTCTCTCTGGCACCCTCTCGTGGTCTTGCCCACTCTGTAGTCACATCACTTGTCCTCTTACTGCCGCTGCTGCTGCGACTTTTGGCCCAGCCTCTACGCTCAGGTATGCACACTTACACATGTGTGCACACCCATAATCCAAGTGTTCACAGTCAGGCACGCGTGCCCTGCGCCCGTGCTCCCAAGCACCTTCTGCAGTAACACGATCAAGGATGATGGAGATAGCCATGGAGGCTACTGGCGTAAAAAGCCTGATTGATTCATTCACCCTGAACTCAGTTCCCCGGTCTGTGAAATGGTGCGGGGAGCTGCCGCGGGGATCATCCGTATCGAGGGTCACTGGCGACATGAGTCGTGTGTGTCCCTGTGAGTGGCTGAGAGTGACTCTGCCCCGCTCCAGTTGCCCAGCAGGGCTGACTGCATTGTATTTCTCTTTGAGTACTGACACGTAGCACTGAGTAATCACTTGGCAGAGCAGTGGGCTACAGTGGGGGCAGCGCACTTGACGCCGGAGGACTGTAGCTGCCCTCCACTGCCCAGCTGTGTGACCTTGGGCAGATCAGGCCACCTTGCAGAGGCTTGCCCTGCCCTTCGAGGGAGGACTTGCCCCCAGCTGCAGGGAGGACGATCTGGAAGCAGCTTTAGCTGTCAGCTCCCGCAGGGACGATCCAAGTTCTTTCACTAAGATTATCTTGAGATTTAGCCTCAGTGGTGCCTGTATCCAGAGTTGGTTCCTTTTTGTGTTGTTGAATATTCATCATGTGCATATAGCACAGTTCATTTATCTGTTCATCAGTGGTGGATAGTTGAGCTTTTCCAGTTCGGTGCTATTACAAATAGAACAGCTGTGAACATTTGTGCACAAGCCTTTCTGTACACTCTCCTTCCCTGGTCTAGGTAAATACCGCAAGTGAAGTGCTGCGTCATAGGGTAGAGGTAGATTTGATTTTTAAAGCAACTCCAACCTTTTCTCCCAGGGTGACTGTACCATCTCATTTCCCACCAGCAGACTATGGAAGTTTCAGTTGTGTCATGTGCGTAATACCTGGAATGATTTGTCTTTTTAATCCCAGTTGTTCTGGTGGTGCTGAAGTGGCTGTCACTGACTTTATTTTGCATTTCCCTGATGACTTGATGCTGGGCATCCTTTCATGGGCTTACTCGCCCTGTTCTCTGGTAAAATGTCAGCGCAAATCTTTTGCCCATGATTTATTGGACTGTTTGTGCTACTATTGACTTACCATTCTAAGTCTTTGTGCAAGATTCAAGTCCTTTGGTTCATATTATGTTGAAAATGTGTTTTGCAAGTATTTTCTCCTGCCTTTTCATTGTTCTAACCATACCTATTAAGAAGGCAAAGTTTTAAATTTTGATAGAAAACAATATTTTCTTTTATAGTTTGTATTTTTGGTGCCCTATTTAATACTTTTCCCCCCATATCTAAGGTCACTAAACTTTTCTCACATGTTTTCTTCCAGAAGTCTTAGAGTTTAAGCTTTTATGTCTAGATCTGTAATCCATTTTGAGTTCATTTTTGTGGATAGTTTGATATGGCAATGATTGGCTCATTTTTCACTTTCAAATATTCAATTGTTCTTGAACCATTTGTTGGAAAGAGTCTACTGGTACCTCCATCACATGTAACATTTCACTATTAACTATGATATTAGTGGTATATATCTTATACATGCTCATTACCTATTTAAAGAAGTGCCCTTCTATTCCTGATGCTGAGAGATATTTATCATGAATAGGTGTTGATTTTTCAAATGATTTTTGTAAATCATTTGAGGTATAATTTTTCTGTTACTGTGGTGAAATGTATGATTAATATTTGAATATTAAATCTTGCCGGTATTTTTTGAGTATCCTTAATTCAGTCATGACAGGTTGTTCTTTTAAAATGTATCACTGTTTTCAGGTTGTGTTTTGTATAGGATTTTTGAGTCTTCATCATGAGCCATACTGACCTATGATGTTTTTATAATAGTCTTGTTTAGTTTTGGTACCAGGGCTATATTGATCTCAAAATAGATAGTTGAGAAATGTTCCCTGTTTATTTTTGGAACAAGATGATGTAATATTGGTATATTTTTATATATATAAAGAATTGTTTGCCTTTTCGTTTCTTCAAAGAATATTGAACTATTAAGATTTACTCTTCCTTATTTTAATTTTGGCAAGTCATGTTTTTTAGCATAGAAACTCCCCTTTCAATACAGCAGCATGAGATCCAGTTCTGGTCTCTGAACAAAACAGCTTGTTCCCATGTTCACATGTCTACTGTGGTCCGGGGGCAAGGCCAAGTAAGTCAGTACTTTCGGAGTAAGAAGTATAGGAACATATAACAACATTTCACATGTGGTTAAATGCGTGTTTCAGGATTCTTGTTGGTTTATAGTTTCGGGATGAGGCATTTGTTTGGTAATATTGTCTGCTGTGGTAAAACGGAGTGGAAGGTACAGGTTGTTCAGATCCTCCTAGAGCTCAAGGAAGACTGTTGTGCAGTGTTGCAACACCAGGTCCAGCGAAGCCAAGACTTGTCAAGAGTAGTCAAGAATCACAATCTTCAGTTACCAGAATACCAGACCAGCAGTTTCCTGGAGGCTGGGATAGGAAAAATAGGCAGGACTTAGAAACCAGTAGAAACCGAGACAAAGGGCTAGAGATAACAGAATAATCTCGCGGAATTTGGATGTGGGGTGGAGTAGCAGTGAGGTCAGAGTCAGAGAGCAAGGAGGGCCACGGGGGCCACGAACCCCTGAGCTGAAGTCACCTCCTCACTGAGGGCGCGCTGACCCCTGAGGGGCCCTCTTGCTGTAGGAAGCAGGTTCCCTGGGGCACGAGTGAGCCATCTCTGGTTGGAGTGGGACAGGTTTAGGACATCAGTGTACCCACTTTCTCACCTTGGGTCACTTCTGAGGTATTGGGGCCTGTTGGTGGCCCAAGCCTGTGGACTGGAGGCCTTTCTTCCCTCCCTGCCCACTCCCTGTCTCTCTGTCTTCCCCCTCCCCACCCCCTGAGCTTCTTCCTTCTCATCGTCCCTGGTTTCTCTCTCCCTCTCTCTCTACCTTACTCTCCCTCATGTCCACCGTTTCTTCTCCTCCAACCTCAGGAAAGATTTCTCTAACTCCTCTCTCCACACAGCCTTTCTCAGCAGATAGTACGAACCTGGTAGGTGGTTGCCAGGATACTAGACAAAAACAGCAACAGCAATGCAAACCAGGAGTTGTTAGAGAAGAACCAAAAATGAAACAAAAATGTAGACCAGTGAATGTCCAGCACCCAGCCGGCCTGTTCCACCAGGAATGAGGCCCGGCGGCCCTCTCTGTGTGAGGGCACCTCGCGCTGATGCACAGGACCCTTCCCTTGGGACAGAGCAGGGGCGTGTGACTGTGCTGCTGGTGCTGTCCACCAAGTAATCAGGGAAAAAATCAGGAGCATCATTCCCCAGAATTAGGGAAAAAAGTCTTTCCAGAGCCAGAGGCCTGGAAATGGACTTCACACTGCAAGTCCCCAGTGTGCAGCGATGATATCACAGGCCTGTTCACTTGAAACTTTGCAGCATTTGTTAACAAGCCTCTATGTCAGTGACTCCTGGGAACCAATGATAGCCCAGAGGGTCTCCAGCGTCAGAGGCCTGCAATGACAGAGGTGGCCACTAGAGGAGGTAGTGAGTAGTGCAGATTTGGGGTAAAAGACCTAGTGGCTAAGGTCTTGTGCAAGGACACCTTTGCACACACGTGTTTGTGCACACACATAGAGAAGGTCTAATGCTTTATCAAAATAATAACAAACATTATTCAACTACTACAAACTATGAGATCTTGATATCATACTTAGAATAGACCAAGTCACACCTTCCCTTGTTTCTAAGGCAGATATGTTGTGTTTTTTTTTTTTAAAGATTCATTTATTTATGCATACAAGCTGGGGTACAGGCCAGAGGCATGGGGCGGCAAGAGGGTTCACCAGAGACAGAGTGGGGAGCAGAACAGGCATATTGCCGGAAACACACTGCTGAGGGGAGCAGCAGGCAAGGCAGGAGAGGTCTGCCGCGCCATGTGGGAATCTCCCCGGCCGGGTGTCGAACTCATGCCGCCACTGCCGACAGCTCCACAGCGCAGCGCCTAATCGCTGTGCCAAAAGGCAGATATGTTGAGGTTGGTCCTTGGTGTGATGATAGGAAGACACAGTGGGTTTCTGGCCTCCTGGCTCCCCAGCCCAACATCTTGCTTTTCTGTGTGGGGCCCTCCAGTGGATTATTTTAACAGCCTTCAAGTAGTCATTGACTCTTGTCATATGGAATGAGATAATTACCCTTTTCAAAGGATTTCAACTTGAGAACTTCCTGTGCTAAGCACCTCTTCTTCATCTCCCTCCACCCCGCCCCATGCATATATAAGAACTTTCTTTCCACCTTGGACAAAGCTGAATTCTCGAATGCCATAATCCAAGAAAGGGCCTTTAAAAACTGGGATAGCATACCTGATTTCTTCACCATATTCTTCGTGAATTCTTTACTTTTTCATCAGGGGAGAGATCCCAGGCATCTAAACGCTTCCCTTCTGCCTTCCTCCCACTTTTCCAGTTCAGGCTCACAGGACAGAATACAAAAACAAATTGCTTGTTAAAACTTTCTAACTCTATTAGCCAGTCCTTGCCCCTCAGGCCTAACATTTTGCATCTTACTTCTTCTGAATATTTTATACTTCATTAAAAAAAACATTTGAATAAATGAGTTTTAAACCGAAGTTTGAACAATGAGCTTCTGACATGATTACAGATTCTTGGGAACAGAATTGCTCAGAGGCCAACAGGCAATGCAGAACGGCTCCTCTTCTGGGCCAGCTCGTTTATTTGCCTGGGATGGTGAATGCTCTAATCACAACATATTTGGTTTCCTTTGTAGTACTGGAATTCCTTAAGTGTCCTTGGACGCTTTCCACCCTCCCAAATATTAGTCATGCCGCTTGACGCTCAAACAAATCCCGAAGTCGACACTCTTGAACACATCCTTCCCTATTTGCATGGAAATTAGATTTTTAAAACTTCAAAATGAAAACAAGTTTCATAGCCCATGTCCACAAAGTGCCTCTCCATCGGCAAGTGGACTGTAAACTCTGCCTCCAAACACTGGCTTTCAGCGCTGTTGGTTTATGACGCTTGAGAAGCTCCTCGGGATCGCAAGCTGGCACACCTCCCTGCCAGCCTCACCCTCCGTCTTTGTTTAGAGCCGACTCGAAGCACCTTGGGGACTTTTATCTTGGTGTTTATATTTTACTGTCAAACAAAAAGTGAATCAACTTTTGATCTCAAGTCTATAAAACATTACATAGATTTTTAAACATCAGAAGGTAAAAAGATCTCTAACCCCTTTTGCAGTGGAAGGGAAATCTCATCTCCAGGTATTTATCAGGAGTGATCATAGCTTATAATTCAGTTCTGTCATTTTTATTAAACGTTGACCATTAAGCACCTAATAGATACCAGATGCTGGGGATGTAAAGAAAAATATATTCATGCCCATGCTGGGGAAAGGGAGGGAGATGTGTTAAGAGAGATCTGAATAGAAAGCAATGCATGATGTAATAAAAGCAGAGATTAGGTCTTTGGGAAATGGAACTTTGCAGAGGAGTGAGGGACAGCTTCCCAGAAGAGGTGGTATTTTAGGTGTTCATCTCAGGAGCCAGGTACCAGCATAGGGCACATGGAGAGGGAGTTCGGGACAGATCTGAGGTCTCCAAATGCCTGGCCGGAAGTCTGGCCTCCATCCTCCTTACCTGCGCTGGGACACATGTGTTTGATTGTGGAATCTTCCACTGTCTGAGCTGCTGGCTCCTGGGTGCCAGTGCTGGGGTGTCTGTGGTCCTTCCTCTGTGCCACCCTCTGCCCAGGAGGCTGATCCATGCAGAGGGCATCAGCAGGCACCTGTGCCCTCAGGGTACTGGTTCGAGGTAGAGAATTAGAGGCGCAAACAAGAGACCAGAGGGCAAAGGAAGAGAGAGATTGGGGTACTTATGGCCCCAGCTTGTTCCCTGAGGGGTTATATGCCTGGATGTGCAGGCCGCAGCCGCCACAGTCACCCTCCCCAGCGCAGCCTTCCCTCTCAGAGCTGAGGCTCCGCATAGCTCATCCCGCCTGCTGCTCCCCCAGCCAGTGCTAATGTAAAAGGCAGGGGCACTGGGTCCATGACACGACCCTAGAGGTGGCCAGTGGGCAGGAGAGGCTGCTGCTAGCCTCCTTCTACCCAGGCACCCTCAGATGGCAGCAGACTCGGTTAGCAGAGCCCCAGGGTCCTGTGCCACGCAAGCTTGCTGCACAGGCTCTCCTTGCTCACCTCTCTCACTTTGCTCAGAAGGTACCTGCTGTTTTGGGGGGAGCCCTGTGGATGGGGGAGTTGGAGTGGCTCAGGTAGGACCCAGGGGAGGGCAAGCACAATCTGTTGAGTTTTGCATGAGGGGAGCTTAGCAGTCCAGCTCGTCTGGGCCATGCCAGGCCAGGCCTGGGGTGGCAGCCAACGGCTGTGGGCCCTGGGGGACACAGAGCATGACAGGTCCAGAGGGCACGGACCAGGTGCAGTCATGGGATTGGAAGTGTAATGGGCTGAGTCGTGTCCCCCTGAATTCGTGCACTGAAGTCCCAACCCCAGTACCTCCAAATGGAACCTCACTGGAGATGAGGTTTTTCCAGAGGCGAGGTGATAAAATCAGGTGCCTGCACCCAGATCCTGGATTTCCAGCTCCAGAACTGTAGGGAACAGCACCTGGCATTTGTTGCAGCTGCCCCACCAGTGGTTCTGGGTTGTGGCAGCCTGGGCTGCGTCACCTAAGCCGCGTCACCTGGGCCATGTCACCTGGGTCACATCATCCAAAAGCAAGATGATAATGCAAAGGGGTAAGTCCTGCTGCTATACCTGCCCTGGCGCTGTGGGACTTGGAGACTCAGCCTTAGGGCCATTCTGCGTCAGTCCTGGCCCTGGGGGTGTGTGTGTTGTGGGGCATAAGGCGTTAGGAGGGCTGACCCACTGGCCCTAGCCTAGGACTGGGGTCTGGTGAGGAACTTATATCTTATACCCACCCCTCCTCCATGCATTCCTCTATGGGCACCAAGCTTATTTAACGTCATTGACAATTCACATTGAAAAGTACCTGGAAACTCCCAGGGTACTGTTCTGGAGTGGATTAGTTATGTCTGCCAGAGACCCAGGCTGGGGGGGTGGAGACATGCAAACCTCCCATTTGACATCTCCATTAAGCCACCTCCATTGCCTGCTGGTCTTCAAGCATCACTGTAAGTTGGCCCATGACATAGATGCCTGCTGCAATCAACCCCAACTGTGTGTCCCCCTGCCCCTACAACCACTCATCCGTACCCTCCTTTATGACAGTTTGTCCAGTCTCCACGTCTACCTGACCCCCGATTCTTGCTTCCAAGGAATAAATGAGCAAGTGCATATAGGGTAGTTGACAGTATCTGCACATAGTAGGTACTCTGTAGGGGACTAATCATTTTATTATATCACAACCATCAGCTCTTCCTTAAATGATCATGAGCCCTACTATGTGTCAGATGTTTTCTATTAGCTTCTCCACTTTAATCTTCCTGACCTGGAGGATACTTGAAGGACTGTTGCAGTGCCCATTTTACACAGGAGGAAACTGAGCCTGAGGCGGTGATCTCACCAAGTCAGAACACTTGTGAGCGGTGAACCAGAGATTCTACCCCATCGTGTGTGGGCCACAGCCCCCTCTCCTTTCAGGGTTTCCTGGCAGGCTGACCCCATGTGGACCCCTAAACCTCAACCTGAGCCATCTTTTCGATTAGCCCCCTTCCGAGTGTTCAGTGTTCTTGACACCTTTGGGTGCCAGTCACTTCCCATCTCAGAGTAGTGTGGCACCTGGGCATCCTTTACAGTTCGCATCAGAATGGGTCATGGGCTTGTCTCAGCACCCCTTCCCGCTCCCCCGAACTCTCCAAACCTCTGTGGCCACAAACCTTGGGCCCCAAGTGGTGCTGAGAGAGATTGCTGCCCCAGCCGCCCCGGCGCCTTCAGTTGCCCCTGCATTTCCTGCAGGAAAAGCACGCTTAGTGCGTCTGATGCGCACGCACCTCCTGCCTGGTGTCTTCCAAGGAACGTTTCGAAGTAGAGGAGAAAAGACTCAGAGGTGTGACTTCAGGGGCCTTCTCCCAAGGGCTGGGGGCGTGGGGGGCAGCGCTCCCTCGGAAGAGCCGTCGGCCACCTGGGTGCTGCTGCACAGCAGGACATGGCTGTGTGCTCAGGCTTCCTCCTTCACTGGCGC
Source organism: Scalopus aquaticus (assembly GCA_004024925.1). Lineage (NCBI taxonomy): Eukaryota > Metazoa > Chordata > Mammalia > Eulipotyphla > Talpidae > Scalopus > Scalopus aquaticus. Next base: position 26,057 of record PVIJ01009829.1, on the reverse strand, counting down.
CGAGTTGCTGAATGCCAGTGTTGCGGATGCCAGGCCGGGTGTGGACTTGGAGAGGGCAGAGGAGGAAGGGAGAGTGGGGGTGGACCTGTCCTGCAGATGGGAGCCTTGGGGCAAGGGCACACCTGCCCGCACCCAGCCCTTCCCGTCAGCCCTGAGCCCCAGGATCCTGCGTGGGCAGTGGCTGTTGCTTCCTACCCATGTGCCATCTGCCTTCTTGGGGGGCTGCTCTGGGGGCTCTTGTCAGGGTAGCTCTGAGGCGCCTTCCATATTGGCCCACAGGCCCCTGCTTGCCGGTGGGCTTCCTCTTCCTGCCTGTGCCCCTGGCAGGGTCGCCTTCCAAGTTACAGATTTGTGCTGCACGCTGTTCTCAGCAGAACTCAGTTCTGCTGGGGGAGCAAGCCCAGACCCCCGCACGCTACCTCAGCCTCTTCTGGCCGGTCCGCCCTGGGACGGCTCCTCGTCCAGCCACGGCTTGTCCAGCCAGGTGGTCTCAGCCCTCGATGCTCCCACCCTTCCTTTCGAACTGGCTGCAGCCCACCAGCTTCAGGACTGTGGTCTGGTTCCCCGTGGGGGTCTTACCCTTGGGGCCCACAGATCATCAGCTGGGTGTCCTCCCTCTGTCCCAGGGCGGCCATTCCCACGCCGACCGAGCCCTCGAGTCCGCTGATGCAGCCACAGCGTCAGAGGCAGACCTCGGTCTCCCTCTGTGCGTGACAGGCAGGGGGCAACACGGGGGCGGGGGCAGGCTGAGCAGGCCTAGTCAGTGCGGAGTTTGGGGGACCAGGGCTCAGGCCTCCGTCTGCCATTGCAGCGGCTTGGCCTTGAGCGAGCCAGCTCGCTGAGGTTCGGCGTCTTCCCCTCTGGTGCGTGTGTGGAGGGCACAGGACCTGGCCTTCAGCCTCTCCAGAGGTGCTCTCCACCCCCAGGGGCCTGCACACCCAGAGGCTGACTCCCCAGGGTCCCCCCTGAGGCACCCCTGAATTACTCCTCAGCTGAGCCCCGGGCGGGGGGTACCAGCAAGGAAATCCACAGCCCAGATTTCCTGAGGTGCAAGCGGCCCCTTGGAGCCCTCCAGCCCCTTGGGGGGCCCTGAAAGAGGCCCCCCTGTCGCCCTGGCTGAGCCTCCAAGGTCCCCAGGATGGCTTCCCTGCCCTGGGCTGCAGCCCAGTCTCCAGCAGGGCTCTTTCTGGCCTGGAGGGTAATAGATTTCTGTCTCTTTTTTTGAGGGCCTTTTGTGTGCCCTCAAACCCAGAGCCAATTGCTCCCCCTCCAAAAAAAAAAAAAAAAGGCCATGTTTCGGCCCCTGTGTGAGGAGACTTGCGAGCTGGAGGACCCTGGGGGTGAGCTGGCCTGAGGTTTTATTTATGTTACTGGCCCCCCCTCTTCCTGGCCCCTCTCCTCACAAAGCGCCCTTGTGGGACACCAGTGAAGCAGCTAATGGGCAGTATAGACCCAGGCGAGGGCGGCTGCCCTGCGTTTCCTGGCTGGTGATTTATGAGGTGGGGCTGGGCTTGCCTCCCTTCTTCCCACCCCACCCCTGCCTGGTCCAAGAGATACAGCCTAGAATTTTCTCTGCCGGGGTCCAGGGCACCCTGCCACTGAGCTCTAGGAGCCCACTCTACCCGCCAGCCGGAGGCTCAATGAAGCCATTGTTCCCACTTGAGGCTAAGGTAAACTGAGGCATGGTCAGGTACCTAGACGTGGGGTTCAATTAGGGGATTTATGATCAGCAGAAAAGGCCTTAACGGGGGAGGGGGGGACTGTTTCTCACACCTCTGCTTACGGGAACTTCCTGGAAAGTGTTTGAAATTACTGACCCGGTCATGTCTAGGGGCGCTGGTTACAGGGGTCATTCTGGGGTTATGTTGAAATGTACAGAAGCTGCAGCCCCACCCCAACCTGAACCCATCTTGATTCTTCAGGGGTCAGCCGGGTGGGTTTTGCTTTTAATGAGGACTGGGAAGGTCCCACCTCCGGTGACACGTCTGAGGGGTGGGGCCCCTCTCTGAGGACGGGGGAGAGGAGTGCGGCACCCTGGGGCCCAGGGGCAGGGAGGAAGCAGAGGACGAGCTTCCTCAGCTTGGGTGCAGGTGGACTTGACGTGGACCTGGGGCCGCAGGGGTTGCCGCCTGGCCCAGGCTCTCGTCCCCCCAGCCTCCGCCCCAGGTGACCCCTGTCCGCCTCGCCTCATGACCCAGCCCTGGGGCACCCCGCCAGGCAAAGCGTGTGTGTTTGTGTGCATGAGGACGAGATGGAGAGATGGAAGGAAACAGTTTACAATGAATGAAAAGCGTGGTTTGATGTAGAATTTCCTTTCCTTTCAAGTTCCACAGTTTGGGCAACGTGAACAGGCAGCTGCGACCTGGCAGAGGGATGCTGGACGTCCAGTGCTCACATCCCCTGGCCAGGCCCGCTGGCCTTGTGAGGCTGGCTGCCCCTCCCAGCCTCCCTGGCCGTAGGCTGCTCAGCTTCTCTCCGCGCAGCTTGTGGGGAGCACGGGCCAGGTGCTGCCGTGGCGGTGCCGGGAAACGGCTATCACACGCGAGCTGAGGGCCACACGCTCCCGCTCACGCAGACCCCGCACCGCGGCTTCTGTCTGGAGAATGTGTTAGCGGCTGGTCTGTTCTTTCAGTGTTGTCAGAGGGGTGGGAGTATAGTTGGATAAATATTTTTTGTGAAAATGGAGGGCAGAAAATCAGAAATAATTTCTTTTTTCTTTAATTTAAGTATATATTTTTATTGTTATTTATATCTTTTACATTTTGTATTCCCCTTGGGTAACCCACCACCAATTCACCCATGATCCATCTCCGTGTTCCTGAAAACCAGAAATAGTTCCTTAAAGGTTTCCCCCTTAATGTCTACTAAAGTAGTAGAGACATACAGAAAAATGTACAAATCACAAGCCGTTAACTCCAGGGAGTTCACTAACTGACAATATCTGTGAAACCAATGCCCATATACACAATACACAAGCTTCTATCATCTGCACCCTAGAAGCTCCCCCTGGTTCCCTTCCTAGACACTTCCGACCCTCAGCCAGCACAACCTCTTCTGATTCCTGCCAGTCTGCTTTAGAATTCCCTAGAACAGAGCCCTACAATCTCCTGCAGGTGATAACAGCTTCCTGCAGCCGCATTCCCCTTCTGGGCGCAGGGCAGCTCCTCGGCACTCAGAGAAGCTGGAGAGCTTTGCTCTGGCCCCCTCCTGCTCCCTCTGAGCCCTTTTCACTTTTGGGGCTCCACAATGTAGATCTGATGCCCTGGCCCCCTCCCATCCCATAACACTGCCCTTTAGGTCCTCCCACCTAGGTCAAGCACACGTCCCCACGCACAAACCTGTGGGCGTACCGACGCCACCTTGCTCAGCTCTGTCGCAGGACATGGGGAAGGTCAGAGGCTTTTCCTCTGGAAGGACAAGCCCCATGAGAGGCGACGAGGAAAGGGTTTCGCGGGGGTCCTTTTGAATCCAGCTGGCTTAAGTGAGCCATACGAGGATGAGTTCTCTGCTGTCCTTGGACATCTTTGCCGAGGATGGATAGATATTCCTCTCTGCTGCCTAATTGTCCCCAGAGCAGGAAAACCAGAAGGTCTTGTGGAAGTTATTGCCTTGACATTTGACTGAGCCATTTCCCCTCCAGGTGGGTGACCCAGAGCCTATGTGTATTGAGCAGAGACCAAAAATAACATCCACTGCTTTTAAAGCCATGCCCCCCTAAGCCTTTCTTTCCGCACACTCGAGTTCTGAAAGGATATTTTTAAAAGGTTAGGCATCTCCTCCAGGAAAGGCATTTTGTTGTCTCGCTTGAGTAAAGAATGTACTCCCAGCTTCCACTGGCCCTGCCAGCCTGAGCAGAGGGGAGATTTCCTCTAGGAAGGTCTGGAGGAGGGCGAAATTTGAAACATTTTCAAGCCAATTTTTTTAATGAAGTACATACTCAAGAGGAAAAAATCCAAATAATACAGAAAACATGAATACACAGCCCAAACTGTCAGTGCTTTATGGGAAGACGTAGCCTCGTTTCCGGGGGAGTGTCAGGCAGCATGAGCTAAGCTCTGCTGTGGTAACAGGAACCCCGGGGGGCTGACGACCGTCTTTGCAGGTTATAACCACAAAGGTCTCTGTCTTGCTCGAGCTGCGTATCTGCCGGGGCTTGTGTGTGGTTCTGCCCCGTGTCTCTCTCGCTCTTGGACCCAGACTGACAGAGCGGCCCCTGTCTTACAGGAAAAGGGAAACCGAGACCTCAGTGGCACCAGGCCATGGCTCTTCAGGCACCTGCCAGAAGGGACATGTGTCTCCGCCCTGCACAACCCATTGGCCGGAGCAAGTCCATGGTCAAGCCAAAGGTCGGGGTAGGGGAAGCAAATGTTTTGGTCAGTTATACAACCGTCAATCTGGGGCCAGGCTCAGAATTATGTTCTGCTGGTGTAGACGCTTCACTTCCACCATACAGACCCCTACACCCAACGGAAGACTCTGTTCCCCGCGTGTCCCCGGGGGCCTTCTGCAGAGTCCATTTCTCCCGTCAGTCAGTGTTGGGAGGTGAAAGCGTTCGTGGTTAAATGTGTTTGGGACCCACTGGGTTGAACAGGGGTCTTCAGGGGCTCACCATCCGTCTTAAAGAAGGGTGCCGCTGTCCGGGCCTCCTAGGCACTGTTCCCGACTGGCTGCACTTCAGAAACAGCTGGGGCGCTTTGGAAGATACCCCAAAGCCCAGTCCAACCCCAGGCCAATGGCCCAAGCATCTCCGGGGGTAAGACCCTGGGGGTATTTCTGAAAGCTCCCAGCGATCCAGTGGCAGCCAAGTCTGGGAACCACTTCTAGGGGTGATTTTCCTGGGGCAGTGGCCCGCCCCACTCCACCCAGCAGCCCCGCTCAGCAGGGGGCGGCTTCCCTTTCCCGGCAGGCCTGTTGACCTGTGCAGCGAGAGAAGCAGAAGCGCTGCAGCCGGAGTGTTCAGGCCACCCTGGGGGCCCAGGGGAACGGGACGGCTCCGCCCCGAGACGCCTCCCGCACAGAAGGGTGCACAGGCTACTGCTGAGCTGGAGACTGGGGCGTGCTGGACCTGCACCCCTCGAGCACAGCACCCACAGAGCCACACACCAGATGCTCCCACTTTGGGCCCTTGCCCTTGGGGGGCAGTCCTTCTGCAGCAGCGTCCCTGGAGTCTTCCGCCTGCCCCGCCGTAGCCGGGACCCCTGGCTTCCCGGACCCGAAAGCCGCCGAAGGCCCGAGGTGCCGGTGTCCGTGGGTCTGTCCCCGCCATGTGGCAGCTGATCCCGCAGCAGACACGCCGAAGGGGCTCACCTGCCTCTGGCCTCGCGTCCCCCCGGCCTGCTCCCTGCTGGACTGAGCTGTCCGTGCCCAGGGGCTGTTCGCTGAGGCCGGGCCCTTGGCCTGGCACTACCTCACATGGAGCCCTGTTAGTGGCAGAGCTTCTGGAACAGAAGCGTCTGGGTGTAAAACATACCTTAGCTCCCAGCAGGACACCCCCACCCCAAAATGCAGAGACCTTGCAAGATCAGTGGAAACCAGAGGAAGAATCTTGGAAGCATTTGGTGCTCAGGTTCCTCTCACCTGTGGTCTTTAGAAGAGTCTGGAAAGAAGGGCTAGCGTGGAAACTCCGTAGTTGTCTGTTGCGTGGGACTGGGCGGGGCGACAGAGTGTGTCACCATGGTGCCCTCATGGGCCCAGGGCTCTGCTCACGGCCGCACCCCAGCGGCTGTCCCAGTACTGCTTCATCTGCATCCCCAGCCACCCTGGGAGTCCCAGGTGGGGGCCGTGCTCTTTCTCTCGGAGTCCCCGAGGCCTGGTGCCGTGCCTGGCGCGGAGCACACGCTCAGGCAGTGTACAGCAGGTGTATCTTGTCTTAGGGGACCCCCGTGAGCTCTGGGCTTGTGAGGCCCATGTCTGTCCTACAGGGTTAGATTCCAGTCGCTCTAACCGAACGCGGCCAGACGAGCTTTTAGAGTCCAGGCTCGCCCGCAGTGGGGACCGTCGGCGCAGGCGTAAAGATAAACAGCTTGACTGAGGCTGCAGAGGAAATAGAAAATTAAGGCCTGTGTTTGGGTTACAAAATGAAATTGGTTTCTTTTATGCCTCTCGGTGCAAGAGAGAAACATTTCCATCATCTCAATTTATAAAAAGCAATCTTAAGGCCAAGAAGAGATAAGTGGAGTAATTTCAGAAACCCTCAATTTGGGCAGTTTCTTAAGCCCCACAAGTTTGAAATTGCTGCACATGAACTTTTCTGCAAGCATTGCATTTCCTGGGGTCGGCTGTGCCTCCCAGAGGTAAGCCAGATGGATGAGGGGGCTGTAGGCAGGGGGCAGGGGCGGGGCCGGGGGCATGGAGGCTAGGGTAGGAGCTGAGTATTGTGACAACCGTGAGTGGCAGCTGAGAGGTTTAGTGCCTAGACCCCGATTTACTGTCTGTGAGGATTATGTGGGACCATGTTGAAAACCCATCTGCCTTTGCCACTCCTGCTTCCCACAAGATTTTCAGTGGGTGTGGGATAGGGCGCTACTCAGACGAGGGATGTCAGCTTGTAGAGAGCCCCCCAGGGTCTCCAGGCAGGCAGCGAGTATTGTCTTTGATGTCCTGCTCTCTCCTCTCGCCCCCCGGCACACGTTCAGTGCCCACCTGCCTGCCTTCCACCTGCCAGCCCTGAATCCCTTCCTTCCGGGCTCTCTCTGGCTCCAGACCTCTCTGCCCTCACCGCCAGCAGGCCAGAAAGGCGGGAGGGACGACTGTCTCCTCGAGCAGCCCGGAGCCAGGGCAGATGGGAAGGGTGTAACTGCCCCAGCTCCCTCCTCGTGGGGAGGCTGAGCGTGAGGTGCGTGTTCCCCGCCGTCTCTCAGGGGCCCCCAGCAGGACTGAGCCCCAGCCGCCCGCAGGGAGGCTTGCCTGGGGAGGGCCCACGCCTCGGTTGGCCGCCTTCCTTTCCCCGTCCCGCTCCCAGGAAGCCACTTGCCCTTGAACTCCTGTCTCAGACTCTGCTTCTGCGAGAGCCCAAACCACAGCTGTCAGGGGCACGTGGCCCTGGGCCGGTGGCTGGAGCCTCAGAGCTCAAGCTCCCCTCACCTGCCACGTGGGGTCCCCGTCGGGAGCCGTAGGGTAGGGTCGCTGGGAGGCCCGGGATCAGATGTGGCTCTCTCTGGTCTCTGGCAGGCTGTGTGATGGCTCTTTCACAATCCAGAGAGACTAGATCATGGCACAGGAGACATAAAGAACCGCGCGGTAAACATCCGGTGCCTACCCCCAGCTCCAGAAATAGACCGAACTCAATGCTGAGTCCCCGGGCCCCTCCCGGCCTGCCCTCACCCCACACCGCCGCACTGACCTTTGTGTTTATTAGTCTCATATTTTATGCACAGTTTTAATTCAGATGTAAATGATACATTGTTTAGTTTGCATTTTTAAAAGCTGAATTTCCCATCAAAATCCAGATTTTCAACTTCCTTTATAAGCTGTCAGACAGCCGGCCAGGCCAGACCCACATTCCCTCACGGGAGCTTGGCGCACGCAGTCGGCGCCAAAGTGCTCCCCTGTGGTCCTACCTCGGGGCTGTGGCTTCCCTTCCGTTGCCTGCCTGTTGTTCCCTTGCACGGCAGAGCGGGGGAGTCCTCCCTGAGAACCTTCCAAGTAAAGACCTTGGGGCAAGCCTTGCAAAGAGCCTGGCCGGGAATGGCACTGAGTCGCTTCGCTCCTTAGCACTGCCAGTGGCAGCAGCACCCTCAGAGGCAGCCAGCTCAGCATCCTGGCCTTGAGGCGCATGAGGTGGCCACGTGATAAGGCCAAGGTCACCCGTGGGGATGGCGGTAAGGTCAGGACTTCAGCCAGCACCAGGGCCAGGCAGGAGTGCCTGTGAGTCAGGGCGTCCACTCCAAGGCCGGTGGGCCAGACGGACCTCCCCGAGGCCTCCCTGCCTCCAATTCAGTCCTCACTTTGAGATCAGAGGCTCGGGCAGGTGGGGGAGACCACTGGTCCAACAGCTAGCATCTGGACCTCTGGGTTGATGGGAGAGGGGTACACCAGAGCCCCACCCCCACCCCCCAGGTCAGATCCGCCCCACTCGCTGGGCACGGAGGTGGACACTGGGGCCCATGAATCGTCGCCAGCGGATGGAGCTTTGTTTGCCTCGCTGAGTCCCCAGACCAGGGGCCGGCTGGAGAGAGGGCTCTTTCCTGGGGGGCTGGACTTTCCCACAGGAACAAAGTGGGGCTTGTTAGCCGGGCATGAATCTTGGCGTGGGGCGGCCCGGGCCAGGCTCGGCGCTGCCAGGCGGCGGCTCAGCGATATCAGGCAAATTCCGCCTTCCCCACAGCTGGGGCTGACAGCAGGAAGCCCCCGGGAGGCTCCGAACAAAGGCCGAAAAATGGGCCACGTTTATTCATTCACTGACCAGCCTGGGCCTGGCTGGCCCCCGGGGCCCTGTCGCCATGGCGACAGGCAGCCTTAGCAGCTCCCTCCTGGTTGGTCCTCCGTGACCACTGCCCCTCAGTTCCTGCACACTCACAACACACAGGGACACAGCATCCCATGGCCAGAGGTGGCCTGGATCCAGCTTTGCTCCAGGGTGCCTGGGGGGCTGGGGGCCAGCCAGGAGGGAGCTGTGTGTGTTCCAGACACATGGCTGGTCATGGGCGAGTGGGGCGAGAGCCAAGGGAGCAAGTCCATGCACAAGCTAAGCACCTACTGTGTGTAGGGCTGTGGCATGCACCCTCCGACCCAGTGTGTCCTCTCCAGGCCCAATCCAGCCAAAAAAGAGGGGTCTGTTCCAATCCAGTGAGTGACACACTCCTTCTGCCTGGGGAGGGGCCTACCACAGCATTGTCCTTGACGTTGGGTCTTGGAGTATGCATAGGAGTTCGCTCAGCTGGAAGGAAATCCCAGGGAGAAGGAACAGCTTGAGCAAAGATTCTGAGGCCTCAAAGTGAGAGATCTGAATGGAGAGTAACCCGAAATGTCTCCTAACTGGAGTACAGAGGGATGTAGCTGGAAATGAGACAGTAGTCTCAGTCAACCAGTACTGCTTGACCATGCCATAGGATTGAGAGAAGCAGGGTCATGCACCCCACCCCCCTCTGCTGCCCCGGTCACCTGCTGGAAATGGCCCCAGGAATTACTTTGAGTGGTGATTTTGATGTGTAGATCTAGTACCTCACCATCTGCAGAGTCTTTTCACACAGACACATAATCTTATTTAGTTCTATAGCCACCCTGCTGCGAGGGAACCTACAGGTGAGGAAACTGAGGCCCAGAGAAGTATCCGAGGCCTTGAGCGGGAAGTGGTCTGACTGGGGAGCAGGGGCTGAGGCTCCCACAGCCCAGTGATGTCCGTGCCCTCAAGTGGGCTGGGAGATCCAGAGACAGGGCTGGGGTCAAGCAGACAGCGTGGTCACGCCCTGGCTGGTGCTCTGAAGTTCTAGAACAATTGCAGAGAACCCCACGGTTTTCTTTCCCAACGCTGTGAGCTGAATCAGAAGGGGCTGGAAATCCTGGGCAGGGACAGGTCAACCCCCAGGGAAACCTGCGATCTGGGGGCTTGCGATGTGCCAGGGCTTGGGGACCCTGACGAGAGAGGTCGCGGTGACCAGTGCCTCGGAGGGTGACACGCCCGTCTTTCAGGGGCCCGCTGCCGGCCTGTGGACCTGGGGCTCCCAGATGGAGCTGGTTCTGCGGCACCAATGGTCCCGGGAGTGGGCAAACGGGGTGTCCCTGGGACACTGGACGCTGCCAGGTTCCCGGAGCTGTGAGGTCACATAGTCTTCACGTCACCCCTAAGGTGGGGTTTGGGCTCCAGACGATAGGTGAGGAACCGGCCTCAGAGGCGGGGCTTGACCTAAGCGGGCCTCTGTGGCGGCAAGCCCGCACCGGCGTGCTCCGTCCACGCTGCGGGCTTCTGCTTTGCTCACTGGGGCTCTGCTCTCGTGTCCCAGGGCCCCGACCAGCTCTCTGGACCCCTGGCCTTTGCTCAAAGAGGGGGCCCTGTGCTCACCTCCTCTGTTCCTGGTGTTTTCCCCACTGACTGCCTTTGTGTCTTGGCCTCGATGCACCTGACTTGGGTCAACTTGACCTTGCCTTCCAGATAGTTCCTTCTGCTCCTCGGGGTCTGATGATGTCGATTCAGATTCTGAATCTACTTTACCTGGCTATACTACCTGAGTGAGGAGAGAGAGGGGAGCAAGGGGGGAAAGGAAGAAGGAAGGGGCAGACACAGTCGGGGAGATGAGCGCCGAGCTCAGCATGGAGAATGCGTGCTGGTCTCTGCTCAGCATGGTCTTGGCTTTGGGCTACGAAGGAAGAAATGACAATTATACCTTCCCACCCTGGAAGATATATGTGGCAAATACAGAGCACAGGAGGGGGCGCCCGCCAGTCTGCACCTGTGGTAGACAGAGCTAGTGGATCCCAGAGTTCTTTTTGGGCCATCCTGGCCTCAGCTTCAGAATCCCTCTCAACGCAGCGGCCATGCAGCCACTACCAAGCAGTGTAGACATCCAAGAGAACACGAGTCTTTCCTCCCCGGCCCCTCCCCTGTGCTCTCTGGCGAACTTGCTCACATCTGAGGCTCACTTTTGCCCAGTTTGTCAAGGTAGGTGTAACTACCTCCATTTGCCAGGCGAGGAGGCTGAGGGTCAGCGCGATCGCCTCTGCCACGCAGAGCCACTTGGGACAGAGCTGCTGAGAGGGCCGGGCTGCTCTCTTACTGTAAGCGTAGGTTTCTCGTGTCTTCCTCTTTTATCCCTCGGACACCCACCCAGTCCTCTGTTCCACGGCAGGCCAGAGACATCAGGCCTCACTAATCTGGCTGTCCCCGCAGCACTCGCCTGCTGGGCCCTGGAATGCAGTGAAGCTGCTGCTGCAAACCTTCCCTGGCACAGCCACCGACAGGAGAGGCGGCATGGCTGAGGTAATGCTGCAGGGCTCCACGGGGTCGGGGGCGGAAGCAGCGGGGGAAGCTCCCCAGGCGGGACCTGGGACCTTGAGCAGTGAGGGAAGCCTGGCTCCCGACGGGGGTGTTCCTTGGCTGCTGAACCAAAGGCCACCTGGTTGTTAGCTGCAAGCCCCTGCAGTGTCTCCCTCTCTTGTTCTTTGGTGTTCCTCTGTGTCTCTGCACCCAGTGGGTGCCAACAGTCTGCCATCTCCCTGGATCCCTGCTTGTCACCTGTTCCCAGGTGTCTGAATTTTACTATCAACTGCCAGGACGTCCAGTGCGTCCCCTCTGCTTGTTACCTGCTCGCGCCTGGGCGGGGATATCTCACCTGCTCCCTTCCCACCTGCCAGGCTTTCCTTCTTCTCCATCCCCTGCAGAAGGCAACTCCCCCCACCACACACACACAGCTGCCCTCCTGGCTGGTTGGCAAGGCCAGACCCTCAACTCCCTTCTCTCTGGGTCTCCTAAGAAGCCCCCTCCCCCAACATACACACAAAAATTCACCTAAATCTTTCTTAGTTTAGCTCTGTCCCGTTTTAGCGGCCAGGTATGTGCTAGGTACTCATGCCCTCACCTCTCTCAGGCACTGGAGGGCAGCTGTCCTTTTCAGTTCTGTATCCAGTGAGCAAGTAATTTTATGGGCTCGGCTCACTGACTCCTTCTTCTACTCCGTAATCGTGGAAACGGCACAGTCCTCCTTTACTGAGTCGGGGCTCTATGCTAGGGGCTGGCTGGCACCAGCCCACAGAACCTTTGCAACCTTCTTGCACCAGAGATGGTATGCCTCCTACTTGGCAGATGAAGAAACTGACTTTGAGAATGGAAGCTGCTTTGTCCCAGGTCACCTCACCAGTTGGTGACAGAGTTGTGTCTAGAAGTCAGCTGTCTTGCTCCAGGGACCATACCCACTTGGCACACTGTTTCCCCAGCCAAAAAGCGGGAGTTTAAGGACATCAACTGACCGAAATGCTTGGAACTTTGTTGGAATATGTGGACCCATTCTTAGTCTAATGGGGAAAACAAATCAACTCATTGACAGCAAATATTTATTGAAATTTCATATCAGGGAAATTGGCAAAGCAACTTTATTACCTCTCAATCCTGATCATTTGGTGATGTCTGCTTGAGGAACGGGAATATAAGGCAGTTCAGTGGGGAAAAGTTCAGCAATCAATTATTAATGTCTGTTGGGGACACAGGAGTAGATAATGCATGTGAAACAAATTTCATTTCTCAGTTTCTACAGAGTAGAAAATATGAACATTTCTAATAAGTTCCTAATTAGGGAAAACAATAGAAGAAAAAGACAGGTGTGTGATTAGGAAAGATGGCTGAAGGAGGTAAGAGATGAGCTGTTTAGGGTTCTTGTACCTCCTGGGATCTGAGGGAGCATACGGGCAAGGTTGATTTTACTCAGATGTGATAAGATGTTTGATTCTTCACTATGCCTTTTTCCCCCTTCTTTAAAATGTTAAATATTCAAATTAGGATCTTGATGGTCCCCTCTGACCGCAGTGGTCCTACATAACTAGGTGCCATGGGGCAGGGCCCTTTATGGTTCCCAACCTCATCTCACATTCCTTAGCTCACTTCTACTTCACCACAAGCCCCCAAAGCAGCCATTCTAAAGATGAAAATACTGAGGCCCAGAGAGCCTAAGAACTTCTCGCCCAGGGTCTGCCCAAGCTGGCAAAGAGTTACCTGAAGCTAGGCCTCCTAACTCCAGTCATTCGCCATCCTGAAAGGACATTTATACATCTCCACATAATTAGGAAATGTTGGAAGAGAAGCTACTGTGCAGTGAGGGTTGAGATCATTGCAAAAAGTTAAGACTTATGGTTGACTTCAGGTGCAGAAACATAGGCTCAGAGGAGCTAAGCAACTTGCCCAAAGTCACACAGCAGTGATTGAGTGAGGAGGTTATGCCAGGCAGGCTGGCCATGCGGCCGGTATTCATTGTGGGCCAGATAATCTCATGTATCATTTCAACTCCTGCGCTCAACAATGTTGTTATTCTTTAAAAAATAGAGGAAACCAATCCAGAAGGATTAAGTCACTGGCCCAAAACCGCAGAGCTAATAAAAGGGAGGTAACAATGGCTTCCGTTTGGATTCAGTCTGGGCACGCAGGTTTGCCCGAACCCATGGCCTGAGATCTGTGCTTGAACTGCATATTGTTTTCACCTTCAAAAGAACATGAATGAGCCCTGGGTTCTCCACCATGATCTAAAAGAGAGCTACAGAGATGCTGGCAGCTTAATTTGGTATGGTCCCAAAAAGTAGGGTGGGTGACTAGGGGTGCCTGGGGACATCTGTGATAAAGGTGGTGGGTCTCAGGGTGTTCACTGTAAAATTCTTTCACCTTTTCTGCATGTTTGCAATTTTTCAGAATAAAATGATGAAAGAAGGCAACTGATACATTTCATTAGATGGTGAGCTCAGTGTGGACAGGGATCTTCGCTCGCTTTGTTGCTTCCGGGTCCCCAGTGTGCCTGTTAAGTACTGGGAGAAGTGGTAGGAGGGTGTCTACCCCGTGGCTTTAACCCTTGCACTAAGCACTCACCTACTCTGGGTTTGATATCTGTGCATCAGGACATAGGACACTGGGCATTAGGCAGGAGAAGGGGTGGGCCTGGTGGGAGAGTGCGCCCCTTTTCTGAGCAAGAGGCAGTAAGAGCCCCATTGCTGGGGAGTCGCTGGGCCAAGGCAGACTTTGTGCGGGTATGTGCTGCCATCATGTGGCCAATGGGAATATTGCACTGGTGTTGGAAGGGCCTTTGCCTGGTGCCACTGGGCCTACTCAGGGTAAGGGGCCAAATACACAACACTAGGAAGTCCAGCCGCAGCAGGGGCCTCAGTCTCTGGGTCTGGAGCCCCTTGTTGGCATGTTCCCTCTTACCGTGTGGATCTCCCCAACTCACCGGTGTGGACCACCACTGCCACAGATTTGGAAGAAATGACTGACTTGTGTTGGCTCCACCCACACATAGCTCCATGGTCTTTCATACTCGATAGACACGCTCACACTGCAGCGAGGTGGCGTGGTGGCTCCGAGAGATCAAGACCACATTGGAAACTGGGGGCAGGGACATGGGCTCTAGGGGTTCCGGGATATGCCAAAGTGGACGCGGGCCTTCTGTGGCGGGCTTTGGGCGATTCCAGTATTCCAGCTTGGAAAGGCTGGTGGCAAGGAGCTGGGAGTTGGAAAAGCCCCAGTACTCATCTGGACCCCTTCGTCTGCCACTGAGGTGCCTTGCATGGTAGTTCATTCACCCTTTCCACACCGTGCCCGATCCCGCTGTGTGGCCCTGGGGAAGTAATTAACCTCTCTGAGCTACCTGCAAAAGAAAGGGCTGAAGTGAATAAGCCGCAGGATTGGGGCCCATTACGAGGCAAGTGTTCAAATAAATGCTGCAGACAGTGGGCCTGCTCCAGGGTGGGTGTTGGGTGTCCGCGGCCGTGGAGAGGGGCGCCAGCAACACTCAGAGGCCGTGCTGCTTGGTCGTACAGGTGTCCCCTTCGTACAGGCCCCTCACCGGGCCTTGTCTGAATTCACGCGTTGGAGGGCAGCCCTCCTGGTCCCCCAACCCAGTGACCCGGTCCCCCGGCACCAGGTTGCCCCGCCCTCTGTGTTGATGGGGTCCCGGTGAAGGGGAGCAGACTAGACCTGCCCTCCTCCCAGCCCGTGAGGGTCACACGTGTCGCGGGACCTGAGTCAGGGATCAGGGCGGAGGTGAGAGCGCTTTGCTCCTCCCAGCCGGCGCGCGGGCGGGCTGTGCATGGGCGGGTGTGCATGGGGGGATGCTGCGGGGTGGAGGTGGGGCTTCAGGTGGAGGCGGAGCCAGTCTTTGCTGGGGAAGAACCCAGAAGTGAGCGCCTCCGACTGTCAGCGGGGGCTTGCGGGGCTTGCGGGGCTGCGGGGCCTCTGGGGGAGTACAGTCGGGACTCTGTTGGAACTCGTAGGTCTGGGAGGGCTGGAGGCGCCAGCGGGCTTGCAGGGCGCCGAGGAGGGTGATTCAAGGCCTGGAATCCGCCTGAGCTGTCTCACCGAAGTGGGAAGTGGCCCTGCATTGTCGCAACCCCTGTCCAGGCATAAATGACCGTGGGCTGTGGTTCAGGAGGTGCGTCCCCTTGTCTACTGAGGACAGTGAGGTCGGTGACCCGCGCTAGTCTCAGATGCAGAGAGCGTGGTGGTTGGGCCTGCCTCGCCGCCCCTCGCCCCTCCCTGCCTCCTTGTTCTGAGCACCTCGTGTGTGATCCGTTTCGTGGCTGATCTTGGAGTGTCTGCTGTGGCTGCGCCCAGTGGCTGTGACCGTCACGGTCTTCCCTGGTCTCCTGAGGCCCCTCGCTGGGGAGCAGGGGCTCTTCTACTCGCTCTTCTACTGTGGGTCTTATCTCCAGCTGCATTACAGCTGGTGGGCAAACTGGCTTGTATTCAAGGTACACGGTATAATGTTTTGGTATATTAAACATTGTGTGATAAGGTTACCACAATCAAGCTAATTCACAGGCGCATCACCTCACCTGGGTGTGTGTGTGTGTGTGTGTGTGTGTGTGTGTGTGTGTGTGTGGAGAACCCTTGAGCTCTGCTCTCAGCAGACGTCAGACACATACCACAGGGTTACTAACAATCCTCACCACTCCGGCATCGGTCCAGCCATTATTGTCTTGTGTCTTTTCCTGCCGTGCATCTTGGGTGTCCTGCGAGTCTCAGCGGACCCTGTCTAACTGCCCCCTGCTGGGCACGGCGGCCACGCACGCCCCCGGGCAGCACTGCGCTGTTTAGTGCAGGCGGAGGTGGCTCAAGTTCTCCATGCTCCCAGGGGAGCTGTGGTCCTCGGGCTTGGCCATACAGCGGAGTCACCTAGGGAGGTTTAAAGCTACTGGCTCCCGGGCCCACGCCCAGAGATTCTGATGTAGCGGTGGGCTTGGGTGTGGCCTTGGTGCTGTGCTCTGAAACTCCAAGGTGGTTGTAGCAGGCAGCCCAAGACATGGCATAAACCACTCGTATGGATAGTGGATATAAAGCTGTAGTGATAATACTTTTAGAAGTGGAAAGGCTACGTGTGGGTGGAGAATGGCATGGCCCCCATCAGTATCAGAGTTATAAGAGAAAGGGACCTTTGCAAAGCCTCTGGGAAGCCATTGGCTAAAGAGGATTGGATTCCCCCATGCTTGGACTGGGGAACGCCAGTTCTGGAATTATGAAATAATTCATAAGTGGGGAACATGCTGTGGTGGGGGGAGAACATCTTGACAGCAGTGGCAATGAGAGCAGTAAAAGACAGAAGCAGCGCAAGTACCCTATGTAGGGCCGTACGCTGTAGCACATTTATTGGGCGGGACAGTGACGCTGTCATTAAAATGATGGCATGAGGCCCACGTGCAAGTGCCAGAGGTTGTCCGGCCGCTCAGCGACAAGGACACTGACTCCCAACGACAGAAGGGGACTTTCTGATCACACGCCAGTCTAGAGCCAGCAAGGACCAGCCCTCAGGGCTCGCTGGCCGCCCAGCTCCTTCCCACCGTTCCAGAATCATCCAAAGGAGACTCATGCCTGACTTGGAAAATGAGTCTGGGTTTTGGGGATCACAGAGAGGACATTAAAGCCATGAATTCCCCAAAACCTTCCAGTCTTCCCTTGAAGGTCCTGGGTAGAGCTTCAGGTCTGGGTTTATTTTTCCCTCCTGACGTTGAGGTCTGGCTGACCAGTAGGGTCGTCCTTGTTTGAAGTGTGCAACACTTTGATTTGATGTGCGTGAATATCACAAACTGATTACATGTTAACTGGCACATCCTCCCCTCACAGAGTTGTGTGTGTGTGTGTGTGTGTGTGTGTGTGTGTGTGTAGCACATCGTATTTACTCTCAGCAAATTTCAGGGAACCAATCCAGCATTCATAAATGTAGCCGCCAGGCTGTGGCGCCAGCGACTTTAACCCTCACTGAGATCTTTTTGTCACAAAGAGCAAAGGGGATATTCAACCCGGAGCCTCCTGCAGGTGACAGCCTCCATCTAGAATTTAGTCACATTGTTCTGATATAATTTCTACAATTGTATTCTACTTGTGCTTAGTCACACTGATTTCTTTTTTCTGGTAGTATTACACAATTTCCTTTAAAATAACTAAATAAAAAAATGAGTTGTTTTAGGGAGAGATATTGAATGGGAGAGTATTAGGGCTGCAAGGGTGTGGTGAATGTTGGGAGTTGACCAGAAGGAAATCCTGCCCTGAGCTGTCTTGCATCTAGAACATTCATCAGTGTGTGCAGGGAATGGCGAGAAAGAACTCAAAATTGTGTGGGCACAATAATTGACAGCAATTATGTAAGTAAAGGAGTCATGCATCTATTATAGCTGAGGTTAAAAGAGACCAGAGAAACAGATGCCACTTTAACGAGGCGGTTGGGGTCTTGGGGGTTTGATGGGTCTTGGGGGTTTGGTTTGGTTTTGTTCACAACATTGTTAAGTTACTTTTGATAACACTGGTCAACATTGAGATCATTATTAACTTAAAAAGTCCCTAATCTGTAGTTATCTTGTTGTGCTGAACATGAATATAACCCTGAAAATTTTTTATAATTTCTCTTTTTGAAGATATTTCATATAATTCATTTTATATGTTTCACCGTGTAAATTTATCCAGTGGGACTACAACAACATCCTAAATCAGCCTAGAATGATGTAATATTGCATCGCATTGCATAATACCATCATGCACACATCATCCAGAGTTGATTGCATCATTTTCTGATGCAATGCAATACTACTGCCAGGCGGCTGCTGAAGTAAGCTGACGTCAGCAATGCACTATAGAAAGCCCTGTCGGAAAGGTTGAGCATTGAAAACATTTCAGACTTTGTGCGAGACAGTTTAAGCTACTGTTCCATGGAACTGTTATTATTTTATTCATTTAGGCACAATACAGAACAGTAATGCCTCGAAAGTGCATTCATAGCGTGGACAATTTCTGCTCTATTTGTGGGGAAGTGACATTTGCCAACCAGAAGAAAAGTATCACTTCTCAAGTGAAGAAGGCTTATTATCATCTTTACTTGGGATGCAGGTTGGTGACCAAGACAAGCCTTGGGCCCCGCATATATGCTGTGCTACATGGACAACACAGTTTTCACAATGGTTCAATGGCAGAAGACCATCAATGCCGTTTGCAGCACCCATGGTGTGGAGAGAGCCAAGCAACCACATAAAAGACTGTTACTTCTGCTTGGTTCCTCCTCTTTCTGGCGGAATAACGAAGCAAAATAAGTCGAGAATAGTCTACCCAAACAATCTGTCTGCATTGAGACTGGTTCCACATGGTGAGGGACATCCTATTCCAGAACCTCCAGCAGAATATTCTCTGGATTCATCTGATGAGGACAAGAGTGAGCTGACCTGTTCTTCTCCTGTTCCATCAGCATGCAGTGATCCAGATTTTCACTGTGGTGCATCATCAACCCCACACAGACTAACACAGGAAGAACTCAATGACCTGGTTCGTGATTTGGACTTATCCAAGAACAAGGCAGAATTGCTAGGATCAAGACTCCAACAATGGAATCTTCTAAAAGAAGATGTCACAATTACTTTATATTGAAAGCACCACCAGCCGTTGGAGCCTTTCTTCAGAAAGGAAAGTACTCTGGTATTCTGTTCCGATATTGAGGGCCTCATGAATGCCTTAGAAATCACTCATGACCCACAAGAATGGAGACTATTTCTAGAATCCTCAAAACTGAGTGTTAAGGCTGTGCTTTTGAGCAATGGAAACTATCTTCCTTCTATTCCAGTAGCGCATGCTGTCCACATGAAAGAGACATATGATAACTTAAAGCAGCTACTGAATTCCATTGAGTATGACAAATACAGCTGGCACGTCTGTGGTGATTTGAAGCTAGTTGCCCTTTTAATGGGACTGCAGCAGGGATATACAAAATAGATGTGTTTCTTATGTGAGTGGGATAGCCGAGCAAGTGAACTGCACTACTTGCGGAAGGAATGGACTCGCAGACAAAATGTAGCAGTTGGAGAGAAGAATATCCAGTATTCAGCTCTGTTCGAGGCTCACAAAATCCTGCTACCACCCCTTCACATCAAACTAGGTTTGATGAAGAATTTCGTGAAAGCCATGGACTGGACCTCGCCAGCTTTCCGATACCTGCATGAAAAATATCCTCAACCCAGCGAAGCAAAGATTAAAGAGGGAGTTTTTGTGGGCCCTCAGATTCGAGAGCTTTTCAAAGATGACCGGTTCAACAACTTGCTGCAGGGTGATGTGAAACAAGCATGGAATGCTTTTCAGCTAGTGTCTACAAATTTTCTTGGGAATGTTAGGGCAGGAACTAGTAGAAGACATGCTGATGCAGTATCAGAAACTTGGCTGCAACATGTCTCTAAAGATCCACTTCCTTCATTCCCATCTGGATTTCTTCCCTGAAAACTGTGGTATGGTTAGAGATGAACACAGTGAACGTTTTCATCAAGCTATCACATCAATGGAACAAAGATACCAGGGAAAATGGTCCACTAGGATGCTGGCTGACTACTGCTGGACACTCCCCAGCGATGCTCCTGAACAGTTGTACAAGAGACAAGCGAAGAAATCTAAGAAGTAGTCTATGACTTCATTTTTTACAGGTATTAACCATAGGCCTATTACTATTGGCATGCGTTTCATGATGTAAACATCCATTTATTGCAGATTACAAAAAAACTAGAGTCAAAATTAGAATTTGACTGTCATATTCGTGTTGAGCACATATAAATTGATAGGAAATGACTAATTTTATTTCAGTAACATGACTTTTGTAAAAATTTGTTGACCAGTGTAACTTTTCAAAAGTGATTTGGTGTGGCAGGCGAAACAGAGAGGAGGAGCTGAACAGGCCAGGGCAGGTGTTTCTGTTTGTTTGTTTGTTTCATTGGTTTTAGACATGAGAGACCTGGGCATATTTGTATCCTGAGGGGATGATATGGTCCACAGGTGAATGTTTACTCACTCATTCATTCGCTCATGCGTGCATGCGTGTGTGCATTCATTCATTCCATACTGCGTACCAAGCTCCTACTAGGCGATGGGAATGTTACAAGATGGTGGAGCTATGGCTGTGAGCAAACCACTTCCAAGGGTTTGCATTCCTCATGGGGAAAGACAGTGGCAAATAATAACTAAACAACTGTATTGTGTGTCACCAGGTAGAAAATGTCATGACAAAATGTCAGGAAAATGGGACAGAGTGCAATGGGGAGAGTGAGATGCTCTTCTTTGGTAGGTGGTCAGAGAAAGCCCTACTGATGGGGGATATTTGAGCAAGTCCCAAAGTGAAGTGCCGGAGTGAGCTGTGGGAATTAGAGAGGACGCCAGGTGGAGGGGATCGCACATGCAAAGGTCCTGAGGTGTGTGTGTGTTTGAGAAGCAGCACAGTGTGGTTGGGGGAGTAGTGAGTGGGGGTGGACAGTGGGGAGGGAGCCAGAGGGGGACGGGTCGGATCAAGTGGAGCTGGAAGGATTTTACTGGGTGAAATGGGATCCACAAGGGGACTGGGGCATTTTATGTGGAGAACCTTGGATCTGGTCAAAAAAAGACTGCAGCGGGGCAGGAGAGATGGGTGAGACCAGAGGTCCTGTGGGCAGCCCGGGGTTGTTGGGGCAAACTTCTAACAAGCTGTAATGGGCATGTGATGAGGCCACCGCTGTGGAGGGCAGCAGGGAAGGGGATCAGGAGGGCTGAGGTGAGAGGAAGGAAAGTAGCATAGGCCTTGCCCTGGGAAAGGAGATGTAGACAATATGGAGGGGAGGGGAGGGAAGGTGAGAAAGGCCGGGGGCGGCACCTGAGGCCCCCCAGGAAACAGGACGCAGGGTTGCCTGCACATCGTGGCCGGGGAGGGCAGACCCACCAGGAGACAAGCGCTCGCTCCCTGTCGGCCTCCCCTACCCCACTGCACACCCCATGGGAGCGAATCCCTCCCTGTTAGGTTCACCACTATCTACTGAACCCCCAGTCATGGACCTGGCACCCTAGTGATTTCTGAGTGAACAAATGGATGAAATGAGTGAAATTGGATTGACTGGAAATAAATCTGGAAGGAAGAATGGGTGGAAGAAAGGATGAATGGATGGAGAGAACAAGTGGGAGAAGAAATGGAAGGAAGGATGGATGGACAGAAGGATGGAAGAGTAATATGCCAGAACCAGAGTCAGAAATCCCAGTTAAAAGTTATTTTTAAATGAAAGAATGGATGAAAGATTATAAAAAGTCTTGAATAGTACACTGGGGAATAACAGATTGAAATCAGATTTGAATGGATGAAACCAATTTATAGGTCAGAGTTTCCTTGGAGGATCAGAATTAGAGCAGGAGTCGGTGTTCTGAAGGGATGTTTTAATCAAGCTGCCCAGCCTGTCAAATGCATTTCTTTACCAAGTGTGGGGTAGGGAAAATAGCTCTGTTCTTGGAGTTGGGGAATCTGGGTTCAAGAGAAGCAAGCACAGAACTCAGAGCCCAGGCTGACAGGGCACAGTGCCCTGGAAGGAATGCCCTGGAGAGACAGGGTATCAGCCCCCCAGCCAAGCAGAGCTACAGTCCGGATTTGGGGGGGCGTCAAAGTTTGCAACATAAATTGAATCATACATTGTACAACCTTTCTCTCCCCCACACCTGAAATTATTTCTTCTGTTTCTTATTCCTTTGAAATGTTCCTAAGAAACGAAGATAATCAGATAGGCTAATTCACACTAAAGTGTTAGTGGTTATTGGTGGCGAGGGGGGGTGTATCAGTCATTCCACCAATTCATAGGAATGGAACCTAAGACCCAAAGAGGAAAAGTCACTTGAAATAGACAAGAAGGTCATAGAGAGTTGGCCTTTGCACTGAGTCCAGACAGTAAAACCCACATTACTGAGTGAAGGTATGTATGATGGCAGGTAGAAGGGATGGTATGATGGCAGTGGAAGCACAGGGCTCTTCAGGCAGTGCTGGATCGCGGGACCAGGACAAAGCTTCGAGAAAGATGAGGCTGGAGAGTTGCGATGCACCAGTGCTCAGATGGTGGTGTGTGCCGAGCTGAGAAATTCAGGTTGGATCTTGTAAATAGTAGGAAGGAAGGTCCTGAAGAATTGCAGCTAATCATAGGAGAGGCAGCAAATCATGATGGTGAAGAGCCTGGACTCTGGAGCCCGATTGTCTGGGTTCAAATCTTGCCTCCAACCCTTATTGGCTGTGTGACCTTGGGTAAGTTTCTTCACTTCTCTGGGTGTCAGCTCCCTGTCTGTACCTTTGTCCTGAAGGTCACTATGAAGATAGTTAGGTAAGTGCTAAGAGCCAGGCCTACTACATACTAAGTGCTGTGTGTTTCCACGCTTGTGGCAATCATATTATTGTTCGATATTATTATTATTAATTAGGTTTTAAAGATTCTTCTGATAGTCACATTCTTTGCGTGTCTAGGAACAGGGCCTGGCTGCAAACAGGTGGGAGTTACTGAGGTGACTCTGGTAGAATGGGATCCACTATGACCCCTGACCAAATCCAGCCTGCTTCCTGATTGGTGAATTAGGTTTTACTGGCGTATGGCCACGCCCCCTGACTGACATACGGGCTACTATTGCATATTGAGTGGGTGCAGCAGGGAATACCTGACCCTGAGAATATTCACTCTCTGGCTCTTCACAGACCCCCTCAGGCTGGCTTGGGAGGGCAGTTCGGCTTCAGGGCGGTGGCCCTGTTCCAGGGCCCCTCGGCCATCCTCGGAGAGACTGTCCACCCTCCTTAGGCCAGGATCCCCGGCCTCTGCATTGCTCGCAGTCATCCCCAGGCGGATGCGTGAGATATTCACACGCTCAGTTTCCTCTCGGATTAGTTCGTGCTGCTTTATTGTTCTTTTGCAAATTAATTCTTGCATCTTCAAATCTGTAAAGGAAAAAAATATTGAGAGCAGCCCATGACCTTTCTGGTGGTTTTCAATTTCTTTCCTCTTCATTTTTAGCTTTCATCGGTACCCCCAGGATAGCATCTAATTATTTCTTGAATAATCACGTCTCCTGGGCGCTGAGGAAGTTTGAGAAGTTTGCTCCCTATTATGTCTTCCAAATTAGTTTCTTTTCAATTCTGGTGCACTTTCTTTTGTCTTTTCATCTTGGTTCAGCCAAAAATAGTTTCTCAAATTGAGTGCTAAATTCTTCAGGATTTCGTTCACTTCAATTAGCTTTCCTGAGGACTCTCTTTGGTTTATAAATGAGGTCTTTGCTCATCAGGACCTCGGCCCTAGGCTGCAGGGCTGCCTTTTCATGCCGGCCTTGCCTCTGCGCCTCTGCGTGGGGGCTGGGGTGGGGCGTGGGAAGGTGGGGGAGGTATAGAAAGCCGAGAATCTGGGGAGCCTGGCCTCCGCTGCTTCTGAGCTGGTGTTGGGCAGGTTGACCTTAATTTACCTCATCTATAAAATGGGGAGGTGCCCCCCACATCGAGGAGCATGTCAAAGCAGTTATCAGTATTTTAATGATGGGAGTTGTGGAGCAGGAGTGGGGTATGACACCCCTTCGCTGCCCCTGGGCCTCCTGGAGAGTCGCCCGTGGCCATGGCTCAGTGTCGCAGTCCGTGACCCGGTCCCTAGCAGCAGCGCCTCTGACGGGAGCACGTCGGAAGGCACTTGGTAATATCTTGTTAGCGTCATGATAGTGTCTGCAGCGTGACATGCTTTTCGGTTTACAGACTGCGTGCACGCTCGTTACGTTACCTCCAAACTCCTGGAGCCACAACATCAACCCATTTTACAAATGAGGAAACTGAAGACCAGAGAAATCATGTGACCTGCCCAGGGTCACACAGCTAAGCACAGACAGCACCACCTAGAAGGCCAAGTCTCACCTTTATTCTCAGCACATGCTCTCTCCTCCCTTTGGGTTTCTTTACACTGTCCAAGAGGAGAACATGGTCTCCCTGAGGAGTCTTTTAGTGGGTGTGTAATATTCAGACTGTCCTAGGCCAGAACTGACCCTGCCTGAATTATGGGTCTGCGCATGCAAGCCCCACTGGACATGGGGGCCCAGTCCAGCCGGAGCTGCTAGAGGCCGGGGGCTGGGTCATGACCACCGGGGTACCCCTCATCCAGGCCCACGTGGGACGCAGGGGACAGGCAGTGGACACCACACCCAAAGTCAAGAGACGGGGCGTGAATCCGCTTCTAACTCCATTTGGCCTCGGAGAAGCGCCCCAGACCCTGGGAGCCTCAGTCTCCTCATCTGTCACACGGTGGTGTCCTCTTTCCGCAGGGGACAACAGGGTTCAAATAAGTGGCTGGGCCTCCCTGCCCCTCTCTGTGCCTCTGCTGTCCCTGCCTCTCCCCTGCCCTCCACCCTCCTGCCTGATCCACCATCAGAGCCTCCATCCCTGAAACTCTGCTGAGAGCCTTTCACCAGGACATACAGAAGCACCAGTTCCAGAAGCTAAGAGAAGGGGCTGGGGCTGGGGCCCCTGCGGGGGAGATGAGGTAGGGAAGGCGCAGAGAGCAGAGGCCTCAGAAGACTGGGTTTCCTCCACAGATTGCTCAGAGCAGCCCTGTTGGGGGCGGTATTTTCCCTCTTTTTCTCTAAAGTACAGAAGCATCTACAAGGCGCCGCCACAGAGCAGCCCTGTGCCAGTGTCTTCTGGCAGAACTTTGAGAAGTGAGTTTCCCGAGGCAGCATCTTCCTCAGGGGTTTGCAGGGTCACCTTAGCAAGCCTGAGGGGCCCGGAGGTTGTGGCTCAGAGGCCCAGGCCCAGGCCCTGGAGACCTAAGTTCACATCCCGCCTCTGGCACGTCCTAGCTCTGCGACCCACCTTATGCCTTCACCTTCTCTGTGCCTCAGTTTCCTCATTTGTGCAGTGGGAGTGATAACGGTTCCTGGGTGATAACCCCCCCCCCCCCGACCACAGTGTTGGGGTCAACGAGCTCAGGTGTGTCAACGTCCTAGGCACAGAGTGGCATTAAAGATGGGAGCATAAGAATAATAGATTTTAATCCATGTAATGGAAACATCAGCTAGGTCGCGCGCGCACAGGAAGTGCAGTGAGTCCCTGCTCCCAGGCAAATCCTCCGAATGGCCTAAGGGGCCAGGAGACTTGGCAGAGCGAGGGCTGTTTTCACCCAGTGGAGCTTCTGGCCCTGCCCGGCCCCCATCCTCCCGAGGCCTGTGTTCATGGACCCCGGGGTTCCTGGAGCCCCAGGATCTCTGGCCCTTCAGTCATTTCCCTGCTGTGAGGCACTCGGGCCCCCGCGGCCTTCCTGACACCCGTGGGGCTTCCTGCCCCGGTCTCATGTTTCCCACGGAACCTGTGCCCACGGAAGAATCCCGTGTGAGGGGGATTCGTGGGTGAGGAGGAGGGCGGCAGCAGGGGGTCCTCAGGGGCCAAGCTCTGAGAGACTCCAGGTTCCCCGCAGGGCTGCTGGGTGACACTGGGGCACGGCTCCCTCTTCCTGGAGGCTGCGGTGGCACCTGACAGCACTGGGGGGCAGGCTTGTCCTGCTTTTAAGGACACCAGTGTCCCCTCCTGCAGCCCGGAGCACGGGAATTGGATGAGGCTCTGCTGGCCTGAGCACCTCCCCTCCTTCTCCCAGGCCCTTCCCTGCTCGCCCACCTCCAGGCTGGCTCACTGGGGTCACAGCCTTTTAGCTGAGAAAGGGGTTGTAGCAGGAAGGTGTCTGGGGGAGACTGAGTAAGGGGGAGAAGGGAAAGACAGGGAAAGTGAGGACGGTGGGGGCTGGGTGAGAGGGAGTTGGGGTTTCCTCCAGGTGCAGCGGGGACAGTGGAAGCGGGCGAGCAGCTGTGAGAGTGGGATCTGACTGACACGTTGGAAGCCTGGCGTCAAAGGCCTGGTACCCGTGCCAGCTTCAGCCGAGCCCCGCCCAGCCGCTGCAGTGGCCTGGGAAACCCGACGCGGCCTCTGCCAGGTCCGCACCTGGACGCCCAAAGTCCGCAGGTGGAGAGGAGAGTGAGACAAGCCCCAGAGGGAGCTCACCCTGCTGGGCCCCAGACCTCCTGTAGCCGGGTAGTCCAGGCCCCCAGGGCTCTGCCCGCAGCGGGAGAGCAGGGAGGTCCCAGTGCCCAAACCAGCAGCTTTCGGCCTCCAGACGCAGATCCCAGG